>JABASF010000432.1:0-42542 GCA_019776145.1 Harlomillsia oculata | reverse complement strand
AGTTCGTGAGTCGCTTTACAATTTACAATTACAATACTTTTTAATACTGTACTGAATCATCACTGAACTTGAAAACAGAAAACTTCTATTCGTTGTCTGTAATAAAATGTATTCTCATCGAATATTGTAAACGTCGTTGTCGTGCTACGATCGATCACGTTCCAAAAACTCTTCACGCCGTTTACGAACGATACAGATATTTCCTTCAAAATGATTGTTTCAACTTTAAAGTGTTTCAACTTTCAATTAATCTCAAACTCAAACTTTTGGACAAAAGAAAACCAGGAATAAGTATTACTTTAATGCATAATCCTAAAGGCGTCCACTATGCTTTCTCAAAGTCTGAACCCGAACGCTGGACTATGACTACCTCTGGACAACTCCGTCCACTGAAACGAAAGTGTACATTCAGAGTGCTTTTACCTGAGAAACTGAGAATGTTGTTTATATAAAATATAACAACGTTCGTTCAGGGACCCTGTCCTGTCATACCGTCGGATATCGTAGTGGTACGTGTGTTCGTCGTCAAAAATTGTCCCGATCTTTACACAAGCCTCATCTGTCGACATTCGACATCGGCATTGTGAATTCCATGGCTTGACGAACGTCGTTAAGCATTTTGTAGAAATATCATACCATGTCTTAGTCTGAACCCGAACGCTGGACTATGACTACCTCTGGACAACTCCGTCCACTGAAACGAAAGTGTACATTCAGAGTGCTTTTACCTGAGAATGTTGTTTATATAAAATATAAAGCAACGTTCGTTCAGGGACCCTGTCCTGTCGTACCGTCGGATATCGTAGTGGTACGTGTGTTCGTCGTCAAAAATTGTCCCGATCTTTACACAAGCCTCATCTGTCGACATTCGACATCGACATTGTGAATTCCATGGCTTGACGAACGTCGTTAAGCATTTTGTAGAAATATCATACCATGTCTGCAAAGTACATCTGTACTAACATAATTTATCTGGAGAAAGAACTGTGGGAACCTTGTTTGGTTCATTCCATTTCCATTTCTCGTACATATTCTCGAAGCGCTCGTAAAGATAAGCGACCATGATACAATAATCGTTTAATCCAGTCTTAACAGTAGTATTAAAGTATCTTACAGCATATATACCGTGCATTGTTCCTGACTACTGAACAAATTGACCTCTAAAAGTTGTCTCCTATGAAATGGTTTCCGCTCAATGGTAAGCGTATAAGATAGAACAGGATTCCTATTTAAGCTTATGTCTATGTCCTATAATAAAAATCGATATTGATGAGATAAAAGTAATAAAGGGAAACACGAAGCATTGTAGACGGAATGTACTGAAATTTTGTGCTACTTGACTTGTTATTGTTATATTCTGAAAGTGCAACTGAATAAAATGTGCATTCTGTGTTTGTTTGAGTAGACAAAGTGAGAATCTTTCGTTACCCCGGACCCGAGCAAGTTCTACAGTAAATCCTTACGGAAGCGTATTATCTCCTGTGAAACTCTTTGGATACACAGAAACTGTATATAAAATCAGACTTTTGTGAAAGTAAGCCTTACAACTTTTACAGAGTTAATTGATTACAGTTTATTAGCTTTGTCGCCTGTTGAATCAATAATATAGCGACACTGAGACAGTTACGATTCTCACAATGAGAGCGGATGGGTTAACATTTTAGAAAGTATTTTCTTCGGTCTTTTGTTCGTTGTTCCGCACCAGAGAGTTTTGCATGAGAAGGGTAAGCAATGGATCTGGATGGAACCTCATTGAGACCATCGCATCGATTCTTAGTAGACTTTCTCTTGTATATCCAGGATTAGATTTGGTCCACTTCGTTGATACTCTCCCGTTGCCAAGGACTCTACAAACGGTCCACTGAACTGTAATGGATACCTTATTTGACACATCGGAAACTATAGAGAATTGTGTCGCAACATCGCAAGCTTCATGGGAAAAAAATAACTGACAAGCATTCAAAAATTTTGTAAGGAGGTGAAATATTTTTGGTTTTTCTTTTTATTTACAATATAACGTAAAACAGTCAATAGTGTGCTCGTGCTGTAGAAGAAAGGTTAAAATATAACATGCCTCTGAAATATTAAAAAAGTGGTAGAGTTGCCAAGAGTTCAGAAGCTTACGTTGTTATTGTACGTTACACAGTTTTGTGATATTCAAATGAAGTTGGACAGTTGAGCTCAATAAATCTTCATTTTAGCTGGAGTTGCTCTTCTCGGGCTTGTCACGTCAACATGTTCAAAACTCTTGAGTTATTTCCGGATTACGTCATCAAAAGCTTTCAACAAAACACAAGGGAGATTTAACCTGACATTACATTTATTCCCGATACGACAAATTGTAACAAGTTTAGGAGTCCACAAAGCCACTCGCAAGGACTTTCCTTTTTTGGCACTAGAACAAAAGGGAACCGGAAAATAAAAATTTGACTTTCTCCTTGTAGTATTCCTGGTCAATACATTGCATGTATTGTACATTGTACTGTGCATGCACACTATACATTTTGGCGTATTCCTACAAAAAAGCAGATTGGAGACTCTGTCACATAAAAAATGTCAAAAGAGCAAACGGCCTGTGTTAGGATGATATTGATCGTCCTACTGGTATATTATAAATTATAACTTCCGGAATATTTTTAAAGGTTTAATATACTAAGGTACCATAAAAGACTATTGTATCAACTCGAGTTAGCTTCCGTTCTTGTATTCTTCATGATTTAATTCACGGTTTGTATGCATTGTCTTTTCAGTCTGGTCTTATCTGACTCTGGCAAATCTCTTTCTTTCCACGGTTGCATTATGTACACGTCTGCTTACATCTATTATTCATTCTTTGATCAATATCATACAAGAAGAATTCATAAAACTGCTATACTTGAGGTACAAGTTCACAAATTTTAGCATAATAGGAATTTCTAATAATTTATTACACATATACTAGCATTTTGTACAGACTTGGAACAAAGTAGCGCATTACATAAAATTGTAAGCAACAAATAAATTGAGATCATATAATTTTTTGTACACTGAATATGCAGCAATATAAATATATGTACAGTTATCCATTAAAATCATAGTCAAAGCAACATTTTTTTTGACTTACTAGTACTCAAGAATAGTTTAATGTCTAATATCATATATACATATATACTAAAATTGGTAACCGTAATTATAGTACATTGATTAGTGTATCGTTTCTTTGAGACAAATTGAGTACCAATTTTTGACTACATTGCTAAAACTAATTTGTGGAGTTCTCTGGTGACTCAGGAATGGATTTACCCTCCTCAACAATGCCATTTGCATCCAAAGGGTCTGTAATACTCAAGTCAAGATCATCAGAAGTGTCTGGAGTAGCCAATGCCACTGGAGGTTTACAGGATTCCACATCAGTTTCCAGAATGGCATGTTGTGTAGCTTTGTTTCCGTTGGATGCTGCTGCACTTCCGGATACATATTTTTTCGTCGTATNAAGTCCTGGTCGGATTATCAAGTACATTTTCCGATTTGGAACGACAAAGTTTCATAGCAATCCCGTTTTTTTCAAAATATGCGGAAGATTCTAAATCTGGGTCGAAACGTACAACTGATCCGTGGCCGCCCCCTGCTCCAGCACTGCTCGTGTCACTCCCAATGGATAAACTGGTGAGAGATTTGTCGTTTTGAAAAGTGCGAAGTAGGTTGTCCCTCGACACTGTAGCTAGAACGCCTCCGCCGACTTGTGCGGAACGCCTTGTTCGATCTTCCGATGATGTCACTTTGCGAAATTTGATGGAAATCTTTCCAGTTTGTGTAGACAACGAAGCGTTCGCTAATGATGGCACTGTCTGGCTTCTGGACACGTGTCCAACTGGAGATTTCTGGTCTTGTCCTTTGCAGTAACCACAGCATATAAATCCGAATAATGACAATAGACTGTTTTTCATGGCCAGTCGAAATTCCTTCAAATGGTACGCATAGAGAAACGGATTTATTGCGCTGTTCGCATGAGAGAGAATAATTGTAAAATCTAGAATATACGTTTCTATTTTGCACTCTCTGCAGAAGGCCTACAAGAATAAAATATAAACAACAAATTCAGAAAATGTGTCATTCAAGCTTCATTACCATATTTTGAACGTCATATTTTGAACAAAAACAAACAACACATAGATCAGAGCCGGCAAAATCATTCTATTTAAAATCACTAAATAATTTAGGATTTAGGATTTAGTACATTTAGGTGATTTAGGATTTAGGGACTTTCGAAAAAGCAGATGATTTAAAATCATCTAAATCAATAAATAACTTTTTCTTCTTCATTCATTCAACGTCAACGTCAGCACGAAAATTCGTTGCATTGCACTCCCGACGCCGTTCGCGTTATTTCTATTTCCATCTAAAAGTGAATAACTGTCAACTGAACTACAGCTGCATGTTTGAACGTGGTGATTTCCACATTTCCAGACTGCCAGTGGAACAGAAAGCAGTAGTTTTATTGTTTGATCATCAGATCATCTCATCATCTGCTCTCGGTGGTTTCGGATTGCGCTTTCACGACGGAAATATAATTAATTTGTTTTTCATCTAATTATCTATCTGCCTATACTGATGGCTTGAGAGACTGAGACTGCCATATTATTTGATTGAGAAAGCGATCCGTGTACGGATTCGAGGAAGAAGATGCAATATAAAGGCGATTAACGATTTGTTTTTCATCTAATTATCTATCTGCCTATACTGATGGCTTGAGAGACTGAGACTGCCATATTATTTGATTGAGAAAGCGATCCGTGTACGGATTCGAGGAAGAAGATGCAATAGAAAGGCGATTAACGATTTAATGATTTAGTGATTTTAAAGTGATTTAAAATCATGATTTAGGATGTAGGATTTAGAAATATGAAGTGATTTAGTCATTTTGATTTAGCAAAGTCAACGATGTTGCCGGCTCTGGCAAAGATTAACAATCAATAACAAATTGCATGCGCTGAAAAACGGTAGTCAATTACTATTAGATTTTGATCTTTAGTGCTATACCTAGTCAACATTCAACATATTTCAGAAAATGCACGTTTTATTAACCTGTATGCAGTTGATGGTGTATAAGGGCATCCAGCAGATCATGAAAAAGAGAACAATTATCCCGAGTTTCTTGGCGGCCTTGGCCTCTCGTCTTTTTTCGGAGACCACGATTCGCATCATTTGAGTCGAGTTTGGGTTATCAGAATTGAGAGATCCGGAACGGGAGTGCTCCGACGTCCTGCGACCCTGAGGAGTCAGAGCGCCTTTCTGTCGGATCTGTTCGTATTTCCAGAGAAAACATAATTATTGGTCTTTGGCATCCGTATCATAAAACATCAAACCACATTTAGAAATACCAATATAATCATACGACTACGACGATATGACATTATATTACCCTGGCTGTCAGTATAAAGCAATAAGATGATAAAAATGTTGCAAAAATTGCCTTGATTAAGACGACGTGGTAAATGTAGCCGTAGAATCCAGCCATGAGCACAGCTGGGAAGACAATGGTTGAAAAATACAAAAAGACGAGATACGAATACTCCATGATATCAAGGAAAAAACATTTTTGACCTGCTTTCTCCCATCCGGCTTCATTGTACCAACCGACTAACGGGAGGAAACCAATCAGTGTTCCAAGGACCCAGCATGACAGTATGATTCCTGAAAAATATAGAAAACGTACCACCAATAAGTTGTAGCACTTTAAAAAAATGTCCAATGCATCTGGTTTACAAATCCCAAGCATCATACTAAATAATTGTATGTAACATGACATCCACTGAATCATTTTATTTAATTGGATGGGAACTTGCAACTGTTGAATCTTTATACAATTGTGTGGGTGTTCCATGACCTCCATTTATTTAAATTCACTTGGATAAACATTATATCCGAGCTTCAACGTCTGGACGTAAATGTTCTAAACCAAAAAACATAGACTGACTCTAATGTATTACATTGCCAAAATGGAAAATGCAAATGTGACATTGCAATAACAACGATTGTGTAACAACGTGAGTTTATCACGAGCAGTTTTTTCTGAAGGGCATAATACATCGCCTACAAGCTACAAACTGCTTCTAATGTTAAAAAAAACTCCCACGAGCAATTGCAAAAGCCAGTTCAAGTGAACTGAAGGAAATGCATGTACTTCGCCTCCTCATTGGATCTGTCTCGACCTCGACCTCGACCTTCTACACGACTATTTGTTTTTGTTCATATGTCTGACTTGAACATTATACACATTATCGCTCTTTCTTGCAAGCCAGGTACAATCATAAGGCCCAACTTAATTATTTTTTGTTAGTAATTTGTATTTAATAGTAAATCTTACATATTAAGAAACGTATGAAAAGCGGACCTGAAAAAAGGCAAGAGTACTCAGAAGTTATCTGAAATGCAATAAAAATTACTATACTTCGGATCTTATCAATGCAACTCAATACAAGCAAATGAAAATGAAAACCAATATGAGATTTAACTATTAGTAGACCGGAAGTGTCTGTATTAGTGCCTTTCCCCTCATAAGTGCATCTGCATACGTATGAGTGTGAAAGTAATAGAATAATGGAGAACAAAACAAAAATATGAAACTCGAAGTAGAAAGGCATGAAAAATACAAGGATGTAAGAATGAAATGAATCGAGTATTGCCATAATGACATTATGATGTGCCATTTCTGTGACGCAGGTTTTGTAGGTATAAAAATGAAAAAAAAAGTTAAAATGAGTTGAGTGAGACCAATTTAATCACGTCACCACGGCACTGTGTAGACTGGACGAAAAGCTTTTGAGCAAATACTAACAATTGCGTAGCTCAGTAAATAATCCTCAAAAAGCCATTTGACATCTGCTTAGTCATGATCAGAAATCGGAGCATAACTTGGTAGTTTGGAGAGTTGACAAGGCTGACCCAAAAGAAAAGGAGAAGCAGACCGCAACCAACAGCGCGAGTCAAACTAGTCAAATTAATGACACCATAGAACACCAAAAGAAATCTGACAAAAGTTCT
Source organism: Harlomillsia oculata (assembly GCA_019776145.1). Lineage (NCBI taxonomy): Eukaryota > Metazoa > Arthropoda > Collembola > Entomobryomorpha > Oncopoduridae > Harlomillsia > Harlomillsia oculata. The sequence goes on along the minus strand of JABASF010000432.1, from coordinate 35,519 downwards.
GGAAAACGAGTGGAATTAAATCCACAGGGACATTGAAACGTGACAAGAAGCGATGTGGCATGCCGATGCCGACGAAAATCGTGATCTGAAGCAACAGATGGGATGGATTGAAAGTGAAGCATTGAGTCGACAGGGGCCAAAGGAGAACTGCTAAATCATGGCAAATTATAAGCTTGTCTCTTGTCTGCTTCTCTCGCGTTTCTTCGGTCAATCCGCCGGAATATAACTCTCATGTGGCCATCCTCGCATTAAATTGGCAATAAAATAATGAAAAATGACAGAGAAATCGAATACAGAATATGAATCGTAACCATAGCACATTCCCAGTGCTCTATATATACATGCATTAGCAGTGAGTTTTAAAATTACTATAGTTTCTGGAAAGGGACGACGACGTTGTCCAAGAATATTTATGAAATTCAAAATTAAAATGGAATTTCAGAGGATGCGACGACGAGACGTCATAGAGTAAAGAACAAAATGAATGAATATTCAAATGAAATGCATTCAGCTTAAACTTAAGCCTTTATGAATTACGACTTCCAAGGCGTGGCAAATGATGTTTGGACAAGTGTCTTATCTGGCCTAGTTGGATAAGGCGTCTCCCTGAGAGCGCGTGGGGATCATTAGTTTCCCGGGGTGAAGTGAATCATCTGAAAGAACCACCGTGGTAAAATGACACAACAACTAATTACCATGCAACAAACAAGTTAAACTGCTCATCGTTCTTTTATACGCTGTCTTTTTTTCTTGCTAAGCTTAATGACCCTAAATCACTGAGGGAGGAGAATGAGAAGAATGAAGGGGGAGGGGGTAACAAGATCGATTATTAATCCATTTGCATGGCATTCATGTACATAGTCAAATGGCAATGTCTAGCAAAAAGGGAACCCATTTTCTCTCCAAACTTTAATTAAACACCGAAAAAAACTGTCTGTGAGAGCGGAACCTTTCCGTTGTTGTCCCCGAAAATAGTATGCATAGTACTAGCTAAATTTTGTTTCAGTTTTGCGCCTGAGTACAATGAATGCATGCACGACATGTTCTTGTGTATATGTGTCCATGTACAAGAATGTGTACTATTTGTGAGTGTGAGTGTGTGTGATGTGGAAACTCAGTTATTAGTTATAGGGATGTGAGATGTGCAGCTACTGATTGTAATTAGTGTCGGAAGAGCCGTAAAAGTGAACGGGCGGAAGGAATGCGAACGACATTTCGTTCCCAAATACATGTTAGCCTACGACTTCATGTCTTTAGATTTCAGCTCAATGAACCGGGTAAAAACCCGGCAATTCCCTTCCTTTCTCCAAAATTTGATGTTGTACATACGGGAACACTGGAAGTCACGCAAGCAGCAAATTCTCTCCGTCCATTTCATGACTCGATTCTTTCGTTAGAAACACAATAGATCAAAGCAATACGAGATTAATATAGGGTTTCACATTGAACCGCGACTGTGAAATGCGGATAATGAAACTTGTAAACAATAATTTTTGCTATAGTGCGGTTGTGCATTACAAGTTAAAAAAAGGTTTGAATTTATCCTTGAAAAAGGACTACTAAATATTAATGAATACATTAATTATTGATGTTGATTGAATGCATAAATGCATAAAGCGAGTTTGGCAAAAGGAGAAGAACTGAGCCTTGACGCTAAATCTTATTGATCACAGCACATGTCTAGAATCCCATTCATCATAAGAAGCTCAAGCATGCAGTAGTCTTTCAAAGGACTTTTGAATTAATACCCACACTTGACAAGTCTAAGACAACTGCGACGTCGTCCAGACTTGAATGTGGAGGCAGTGGCAACAGCTATATGACGTATATATTTTCATCCACAAAGCAAATAGTCTCAAAAAGCCTTTCCTCCACGAACATTTTGACTTTGCCAAATTTCCGTGACTAAAAAGGCCAACTTTTGTAAGTAAAATTGACAGAGTTTGACAAAATATCATCACTTCACCCTTAACAAGTTGTGGGGTACATTGTCCAACAATGTTTTACAAAGAACTCACTCGTAATACATTTGTTTAAAAAATGTATGGAAACTGAGGACAAATGAAAAGTGGAAAAGTGATCCGTCTTGAAAACTTTACTCACCTACTGAAGTGGTCGTCGTCATATTTCGGTAGTATGCAAATGGATTTGTAGTGGCCCAGTAGCGGTCAACGCTGACGGCGACGAGACAAAGGATGGAAACTGTGCAGAGTACCATGAGGATTGAGAGTGACATGAGACACCCGTACAGATTCCCAGGGGGGAATCCAACTTTAGCCATGACTGCACACGGGATCCCAAGAAGTCCAACGAGAAAATCCGCAATGGCTAAAGCAACAATGTAGTAATTTCTGTAGCGACGTAGACTCCTCGTCGTGCAAAAGACATGCACCACAAGTGCATTCCCAAATATGGCTAAAACCGCCACGAGAATTTCGCTTGCTGTGTACACAACACTTAGCTGATTGTCCTGTTATCGAAACCAAACCAACGAGAACAAGTCATGTAAACAATTTCATTATAAAAAATCAAGACAAGCTAACTTAAAATAATTGAAACCTTGATACGCATTAATGAGCAATGACAAAACAGTATCACAAGATTACCCAACATGAATTCCTACAGTTTTTGAAAATCCGGAAGCGAACAATCGACAACCGATGCAACAAGTCATTGTCATGTTATAGTAACTACAAGCGTCAATGTCAAGTCGCATTAACGCTGACCTTCTTTCGAAGCTATGGGAGTCCAAATTTGAACTTTCGTCTTAATATATGTTCTTATTCTTTAACTTCTTTAGAAGGTCAGATTAGAATAAAAACGCACTGTCATTTATACGTTAGTAACTCACTACACTTTCTTTGGATTTACTACGCCATAGTTTAGATTTGGTCTAAAAGCATCCAAGTATCTTCAAAAAACCTCATTTTTCTTTATTCCACCGTCCACGACCTAATTTGCATTTGTAATCCCATGTCAAATATTATTTTTCTTGTGTGCTTTTGCGGTGTAGATTCTTGCACAAATAATAAATGTTGACAAATGTCATCTGGAAAAAACTAGCTGTCGTGCAGAGCGACAATGGTGGGAACAAGACACCTGTACCATATACACACTTCTCGTCGACATGGTCTAATTGATTCCTGGGATTTAATATGATTGAGCATGAGCATTTCTATCGAGGTTTATAGCAAAAGAGGATCAACGCTGCTGACATATCCATTTCCAAAAAACACTCCCATAAACTAAATGTTTGCGTAAGAATACGTTTCTGTTTTTGTAGACACTAAAGGGCAGTAAAATAATGAGAGAGACGATGATGGCAAGTGGTAGCAGCACCAGCAGCGTGGTACGCAGCCTTGAATTTTGCCAATGACAAGACGACAATGTCGAAGCATACTTGTTGTGTCAAAGCCAGTGGAGGAAACCAAAGGAATAATCATATTAGCGATTTGGCACGCGTGACACAAACATGCGACGATATGCTTTTGCTTTTTTGGCACGTCCACAAAAACCAATCCATTTTTTACCCTTTGCTTCACACCGCCTTTTTGCATGTGCGGTGTGTCGGTGTGCCATTGGAAAGTGTTACAGGGTGCAACTGGTCGGATAATCATAGACGTTTCAGGGGCAGCTTAGACATTAATAATTACGGGTGGAAGTTCTTTATAAATAACTTGGAAGAAAGATCCGCAAAAAAGTTTCATTTGACTGAAATGCAATGAGACGAAAAGTGCCAAGGGAGTTTACAGTAAATGTGAAAGCAAATGAATGATGTTTTCAAACTAGATCACTGGGTGAGAAATTAGGATCCCACCACTGTAGATGAACTAATAAATGCACTTGTTACACAGACACTGCATAAAACAGGAAAAGGAAAGGAGAAATATGAAATTTATCGTTTAAAGACTGGCTGCTGAAGGAAAAGGGCAAAAGGGTGGTTCTGAGAAAACGCCATGACCCAGCAAAGTCATCTGCGAAAACACTCACTGACCTGCAAAAACAAAGTCGTGTGGGTTATGACAATCCCTATTTGTTTGAATGACTCATTTCACCGTCGCGTCTCTTCCCTAAAAGCTCAGGTTTCTCGAAAGTCATTGTCTGAACTCAATTCCTACGTGAGGTAATAAATTTTTAACATCTCGTCTCAATGCAGATTTCGTTTACTGATTCTAATTGCGAGTCAAGAGCTTTCTCAAGACAGCTCCTTAAAATTCTATATAATCCCACTGAAATACAAGTGGAACTAATAATTATGAAAATGAGAATTTGGCACTTCTCTTCTTCCATTCAGAAATTGAGATTGAGGCTCCATCGACATTGCATTACACTTATAGTACTATTGCAGAATGTTGCAATGACAATTAACGTACAGAATTTTCTCTACAGCACCAACATGACTGATAAGGAAAGTTGTCCTTGTTTTTCCGCTTCCTACGCCGTCCATGCCTTGTGGAAGCTACAGGGCGGAAGTGAACTTGACCATTGCCATTAAAACTCTTCCCTTCATTCCCTTTAAAGCTGCTTTAAAAATTTGTTGCGCTGCCTACTCAAATCTGACCAAAATTACAATTTGACTCCCTGCCACTTCCCACAGGAATTGGCGACATTATACATGAGTAATTCAAAGGATAAGTCGCATGTCACACAAGTTGAACAACTTTAAAGGCCTTAGCCTTAAATGACATGTATAGGCGGTGGAAATTTCGCATTAAATGTAGTGACTCTACCAGCACAACGGATAAAAATGTGTTTACATAGTAGAATGTACACATGAAGAACGAGTAAATGAATTAAAACTATCTATTCTATGATACTATTATACATTATACTAAACTAAAAATGTGATTCATTCATGGACATATTTAGTAATATTGATAGTTTTGGCGTGGAAAAACGTAAGCTTTATGACGATACGTACAGACATGAATGTTATGTGGTCTCAGGCAATCTCAAAGTGCAGAGTCAGCCAAAAATATGGAATAAAAAATTGAAGCGGTGCATATGCCATGCTGAACGTTGATAAGACAAGTTCTTCTCATCTTACAACATGTCTCGACTGACACGACTAATATAATTTGGTTCGTTCGGGTAGTATCCTTAAAATGGAAACCCCAACAAGCCACAAGGCTCACTACCGAATGGTTCCCATTTGTTAATATTTGACTGCAGAAAGGAATAATGGATATTTTGTGACAGCGTAAGCTGCGCAATTTTCATTTATCTCTTAACATATTAAATCTTCACAAAAGATTTACTACACACGGAAGACAGAACATTTTGAGATTGTTTCACAAATCTACTACTACTAGTAGTACATATATGATACGTTATGTAGGTACCGGGGAAAAACAGAACGAAAAAAGTCAAAGACAAAAAAAAATTTGAAAAATTGTTGAGGTTTTTAAACTACAGGAAAATGACGTAACGTTAACGAACTGGAAGGAAAGGTTTTGTGTCTGGCGTGTCTGTGTCTGGTCCCGCTATGAAGGCTCTTGGTTCATTTTTACTATACTGCCGGGTGGTAGTTGTGGCTCTGGAGATGGGTTGTTGGCAAAGGAGAAGACTGCTTGATCGACTCTCTTTTTTTCAGACATACTTCCTACCACAGCAAAAGAAGAAACGAGATGAGCTTTTGGGGCAGAAAGGGACCATTTGCATTGTTCCATTAGCGCCACTTTGCCCCGGCAAATAGCCAGGAAATGATAGTGTACGGCTCACTAGCAAACTTGGAACTCAACAGTTTTTCCATAAACGCAACTGTCATAACAGTAACCCCGGATTTTTCACATTTTACTACTGTCATTACAATAACTAAAGCGACGAATGTGACCTTATGACGTCATTCGCGTCTTGACGTGCTGCAAAACTTTTTAGAATTAATAGTAATAGATGCATTAGTGCAGTACGAGTAGCGGAGACCGAGAAATAATTGATTATCTTAGTTTCTTGGTTTCTTGCAAGCATTTGTCATATTTTTATCGTGCAAGGCTACTCGTACTACGTTATTCTAGTATTACAGTACTAACTACGAACGTATCATACGTAAATATATATCTACAGATCTTACGATTTTCGGTGGAATGGTTGTAGACACTAAAACATCAATTGCAGTGACTGGAGTTACAGTTTGGGACGACGTTTCCGAAGTGCTCATGTCCCATCCTGGAGACGATGACCATGTACTGGATATTGGTCCAGTCACTTCATTCATCATTGTATCCATTTTTGTAACCAGTAAACCAGAACTATGTACAACGACAACAGAAGTCAACGGGACAAAATCACAAGAAAATGGTAGTTTTTTGTAAGCGTTGTTCAAGTCAGCATTTTACTATCGGGTGCAGCAGCCAAAGGTCATGGGATTACTATGGGATGACGTCAGCACTGGTAACCACTAAACGACGCAAAAGTCACACTCTCGTTATATTTACTTTTATTCACTTGGAGAAGATATAAACAGAATAAGATACTTAAACTCACTTATAAGTCATCAACACATGAGTCAGCAATTCTTTAACTTCACTGTTGTTCAAATTACTCTGCAGTCTACAAACCAAAGTTTTCGTTTGATAAAATGTCTCTCAATAATATTGGAATTTTGTGAATTTCCATAAACGCCGCCTCAAACAAGACAAAAAAACTTTAAATTTTGTGTACCAATTTACATTGGTCCTACAAAGTTTTGTTGGAATAGGTTATCAGTTTTAGATAACAATTTATCCGGCTGTTGCCCCTATATGCAATGCACTCAAACACCCATATAAACACAGATGAGCAAACTTTTGGTGAAGATAAATGAGAAATTTTACATAGAAAAAGTTTACTTAAAAAGAATTGTCGTTTTCGGTTTGTTCATTTAGTGATTTATCCACTTTGAAAATCTGAAAATGAAAGTTGCAGTACTTGGCACAAATCTCCTTCACTTTCCTTTTATTATGCGTTCGGCTATAAAAAAAGTTTTTTATGACCCCGACAAGTATTATTCCATCAGAATGACTTTACATTCAAGATTAGCTTTGAATTTGCGACTTTATGAAGGAATCAAACCGAATAATAAATGCCTTTAGATAAAAAATATTCCACTTAAAACTCGAAGGCTGTATAATTTATGAAACCGTTTAACCGTTCAGAGCTTGGACTTTGGTAAATCCATCACCAAATGCTCAAGTAATCAGTTAATAAATCACTAGTATAGTAATCAGTCGATTATTGAATTGATGGAAGTGGTACTCATACAAATTAATTAATAATGCTTTAATTAGTACTTGTACATGTGAATCAATTACGCTAAGTGAGACTAGTAGAACCAACGGGGGTTAAAAGAAAGGCACAATTGCCGGGGCGGAGTAAGAAAACGTGTGTAGATAGCTAAAACACGAGGAAATGTTGACTGTGAGAGTTTCGACTATCGTGTGATGTATGTTGTGATGACGTTAACTCAGCTTATCAAATTGTTTGCAAAATGCAACGATGAAAATATATAATTTAGATGTGTGGCCTTTTATTTTTTGATGTCACTCGTGAATACTGGTTCACCGGGCACGAAGTCACCACAACTGCCAGGCACGAGACAAAAGCTAGGGAAAGTCATGAAATAAGCCATGTGGATTCTGGAGCCGGAGTCAAGCCAAGGGAGTTGAGTTTAGTTGTCGAGTTGTCGAGTATCACAAATTCACCAACCTAGGATTTTGGCAGTGTAGAAGAGGAGGACGCATGACCAGCGCTTTTCTATTCCATGTCCCATGTTCCATAGGAAGAGAGAGTCTTCTCTATTGCATTACGTCCACAACATCACAGGGCATTTTCATTCTAATTCTGATGCTCTACTGTCGCACGCTCACATAATTGCCATGTGCCTTACTCTTTACTGTGTCCTCCATGCTTTTTTTGCAATGTTTCTGTACTATGTCTAGGAATCAAGCAACTTATGGCAAATGGCAATATTACACTCAAAGTTCCTTCAACTTATGTTTTTGGTACTACAACTATAACAATTTCCGTCAAAATCGCCCTCGATGATTCTCCACAGGCAACACGGCTCCTTTTCCTTCTTCCATTTTCATTAAAATGAAAAGCACACTCCATGTTGCATCCTAATAAAATGCTTAATTTGACTTCCCTTATCGCTCTACATAATTATCCGAATGACCTGAATTAATTTCTCTCTTTAATATTGCTCACTGTTTTAAATAATAGTCTCTTTACCGTTTGATATCCAAGACAATTCCATAATCTTAACCGCTAAGTGATTTTAAGAATGAAGAAACATGACATAATGAAATATGAAATATCCCAGGTCGGTTATTTAATGAATTGTAAATCCTTCTTATCAAGTTCTACCATGTCACCTACAGACAGTAAGTGAACCTGACATCTTGCTAATTTATCATTATTATTAATCACGTGAAAGATTCGTGTGAAGAATTCATTGAAGCAATTCTATAAGCAGTCATGCATCTCAAACCAAGACTGCATCGAAAACGTCACTGTATTACCATACAAACGTGCCTAAAATTCATTCATGCTTGTGTTCCATTGTATTAACATTAAGGAACGTAACTAAAAAATACGTACGTACCAAAACAAATATATTTATAGTAAATTTTTACCTTGAAGAACCACTATTAAAAGTACTAGTAAAGGATCATTTTGTTTTTAAACGGAGGTCAAGAAGGTCATTATTTTGTAATGTTTTGCATTTCGCGTAATTGCTAGAAGCATAATAAAACTCCAAAGTCTAAAAATGACATGGCAAACCATTATATTACGGCTACTACTGCTGTTCTGTAGACATTTTTGCAATGACCTCTTCAAAATGTGTTTGTATTTGCATTTTTTATATACGTCGATGGTGGTAATTAGGATGAAGAGCGACCGCGACTACAATTTCTTTCAGGCGTGGGCGAAGTGAGACGCGAGCTTCGTTGGTCACATTTTACAAGCATACAGTGTTGAATTGACCACTTGGCAAACGTGATTAAATTACTTGGAGCTTTAAAAGTTAGTGATAACTGATAAGTAAAGAGCACACACATTGTAAACGGCAATACGGCTTCTTTGTAAAAGTGGATACATTCACACAATACAACAGGGCCTCAAAAAGAGAGAAGGACAAGTTGCGTTTACATGTGAGATGTAATGTGATGAATAGTGAAGCTTCCTTCCATATCATTCAAAAGAAAACCAAAATTCAGCATTGCTTCCTCCATGTCTTACGTTACCCCATGATGTACATTCCTCACTGCTTTAGTGTAGTCAAAAAAAGTTGACTCAGTGTGTCAACTTGGTGCCGAAGGGCCAAGCCAAAATGCTTGCTTTTGCATGCGTCAGAAAAGGTATGTAAAGAAATGTGCAAATGTATGCGTTGTACTTGTTGCACGGTCCTTTTATGGATTTTGCAAGGCGAAACTATTATTTTTCGCGTATCCTTATGTGATTCAACATTGGCCTTTATTCTCCTGACGACTGGACGCGTCGAGTCCAGTACTCATTTTGGACACCTGTAAGAAACATCTTTGAAGTAAAGTGCGCTAATATTAAATCTAATAAATTGTTTTTTTCTAGATGTACAATAACGACCACTTTAGTTTTTATTTCAAATATTTTGCATTCCAGAGTTAGCAGTGTTAGTGCAAATACAGTGACAATTATTTTTTTGCACCGTTCTACTTTAAATAGTGCAACTTTGAAAATTAAAGAGAAGGAAGATAATCCATAAATGTTTGCATAGAATTTGCGGTGAAGGAAATTGGACTCGATAATATTTGAAAGGTAAGAAAAACTTGTGGTACTACAAAATATGCTGTGATTGCAGTTATTTCTGTTTGGATAAAAAGATAAAAACACCAGAACATAAGAACAGTTTCAAGGGAAGAGACACAGACGGTCGTCGGTTTTCTGTTTGGGGAGACAATACATTTGCCGTATGAGCTGCCTTTGTAGGAACAGATGGAGAAACACAGAAGCTAACATGGCCATTTTTGTGCTAAGCCCAATTTTGTATCAAAGATACTGAAAGCGCTTACTTCCGCTACAAGACACCAGTTGCACATCTATTCAAAATTAGTTACTCCCAGTCCCAATAAACGAGACTGTGAATAGCATTCGTGCTTTTGTATTTGAGCACGATTCACATTTTGCTAAGCCAACTTCCTGAGTGCTCAAGCACAAACAAAAAGGAACACGACACGACCAAAACAAAATGATGATGAAAATTACTCCAAGTGACTACTAGAGTATTACACTTTCGTCTTACTCCGAATACTGTCTTTGGAAGAAGTCGTACACATTTGGCTCACTGGGTTTTTCTTAAATGATAAATCTAATAAGGAATAATGTGTAATGTAATGATTCACGACGTCACCACACATTGTCTTTTACTATAATAGTATAATAGTATACTAATTACAAAAATGTCAGATTTACACATTTACATAACCATTGTTTAAAGAAAGAGAACTAAATCATCAAATTTAATAGGAAGTTAGTGTAAAGTTTACTATGAACGGGGGAACAACAAACGGAAGGAAGTATAAAAAGAAAGAGAGTTGACATTCAATCTGTTTTCAGTTTTGTCCTTGGCCCTCATCTCATGCACAACGTTACTGTCACAGTGTCGCACACCTTTTATTCATTTCCTTTATGGCTCACTGTACAGCTTCACAGTGCAGGTTTATGGAGCTAATTATCATAATATGATAATAAGCGTAGAAGCAGTGTTGGACAGAATTGTTTTTTTGCACTGTTTAACAGAAACGATACAATATGTGATAATTTTTGGTTTAATAATAGCTACATAGTTAAAAGACGACAACTTCATCTGCTCCAGCTTTTTTCGGGCTGTTGAAGGGACGGACGACGCAGATTTCGCACATGTGAAGGGCGACCTTGCAAGTTCCATATTGGCCCAATCGTAAATTCCATAATGGTGGCGGATGGTGATCGGCCCACGGTCCTCTCAGTCCAAAAGTATGAGTCTGGTCCACCCGTGCCCACGTCCCATGATCAACAACTTGTAAGTCTTTCAATCCTCAACCATTTCGCTCTCAGATTTTACTTTTTTCCCTTCCTTTCTAATGTGTGGGAGTTCAGTGACAACTCCCTCGTCACAATGTCAATGTCATGTTATTGTATGTTACGTCACTTGAAGTATACTACATCAACGTCATCGAATAGTTTTATGCAAAGGTTGAAACCGTGATCACAAAATTATGACAAAAAACCGGCATATACCTGAAGAAACTGACTTTCGGCATTCGAATGTTTACTATACTATTGAAGTAATTTTTAATGTCGTTAATTGAAAGATATCGAAGTCTGTATGCAAATTTTATGCAAATTTTGTCAGTGAGGATTTTTGAACCCGGTCCCTATTTTCATCGCGTGTTGAAAAGCAATAGTGTGAATTGGATAATAGCAACGCAAACCATTTGATCAGCGCAAATGACTTTATGGCAAAAAAAACCAACGAGTTTTTAGCACACATCAACAACGACACTAAGCCTGCATCACCAAGAGAATGAAGACGAGGAATCTAATCTTTTTTGTTCTTGGGTTGATGGGGTATTTGACCATGCAATATGCAAATTAGCTAAGAAAAGTCGTCCACTTCGTTCCTTCCTTTTTGCTCAAGTTAAATTGCAAAAATTCGCAAGTTGTGAATTCCTTGCGGCATTCCAATTCTCGACTGTCGTCGTCTTTGCTATTCTGTGTCTGTCTGTAAGTATTCTTATCGGTTTTGCTCTCGTCTTCAATACAATCTTTCGGCTAGGTCAAAATCCCACTTGACCGGACCAGACTCATGAAAATTTATACTCATGCAAAGGAATCACATTTTTGGAAACTTTATGCTAACAAAAAACAGATTACCTTTTTTTCGTAATTCTCGAGACAGATCTGAGAGTAATCTTTTCCGTGCATCCATGCAAAATAAGTTTTTGCTCCTCAACTCAGTATTAATAACTTTTGGCTTCGAATCTATTGAAACGACAACGACAAGCGTAATATAGAAATGTAATTTCACATGTGAAGCCAAAGAAAATGTCTAATGGTAACCTACTAATATGAAAGCAATATTTCTCATTGTTTTCAATTGAGATGAGCATGGAAAAGATTGGTGAAACCGGAGAGACTACTACAAGTCCAATTTATAAATTGAGTTATTGAGTTTTGATTTGATTACCTGGTATAAATTGGAAATGTGTTGCTTGATGTGCCCCGCCCCTTTGCACAGTGCAAAAAAGAGGAGGATGTGAGATTGCGACGACAGCATTCTCAAAACTTGATTCCATGGCAACGATTGCCGACTTCTTCATTGTGGCAATGGCCCCGCAATGATTAAAGAGAGGGTTTTGCTATTGCCATTTTGCTTTAACGTCTTTTCTCCACTGCACTCCACATCCACTATATGAAGGACTGGTCACGTTTTTCCCTCTACAATATTACAATATATTTTTTTATTTTGCAAGGGAATATTTTTTATGATGTTGAGCGGCTCCTCTAAAGCCTCATTCAAGTCACAATGTGTCAACAAGACGAAAACAACAATAATTAGTAGACATACTCGAGGTTATGACACTCACGACTGGGCATAAGCAATCTTACCTACTGTTTCGAATTATGCGATCTGCATCTGATGAGTACAATGTAACAACGAGCCAATTATATTAAGGCTGCTTTTTACACTATTAGCATTAATATTATTCTTTTGTATTTCATTTGGAATGGTGGCAAGTGGAAAGAAGCGGAGTAGTAAAGTAATTATTACAGAATGGCGTCATCGTCAAAATCCCAACTTCCATCATTTCCATTTGGACTACTCACGGTTTCCTAGTTGGTCGTAGTGTTAAACGTCGACGATGGGAAAATGTATGCTCTAACGTTTTTGTGGAATTGTGAACCTCCACTGAATCTACAGCGCATTACATTTTTGGCGTTGGTTTTTATGGAAGTGGGGAATGCAACGGTTAGCAGAAAAATTGTAAATGACAATTTATGTTTACTGCAAAAAATACATGAAGTTAATGTACACAGAAGTATGTAAGAACTACGACAAGGTGAGAAATAAGTTGTAGGGAACTGAAGACAACTACAGGACGAATCTTGAGTGTGCATATCATCGTCAGTACACCTGACTGCACTTCGGTGTTGAAATTCCAAGTTGTCGAATAAAAAGTTGTTGTTGCCTGGCTCTGTTAATAGAGTTTGAAAAGAGAATCTTGAAGGCACCAGCAGCAAAAGAAGCATAGAGAATGGCAAAGTCAGGTTAGTCAGACAAGAGACAGAGATTGTAATAAAAAAGATTGGCTCTTTTGTGAAGATGTTTTTGAGGTGGCTTTGCAAGTTGCTCAGAAACACACAGGGATGAACGCTTCAAAGTCATTTTCATGGGGGAACGTGGACAGGTATGGTGGAATGACTCTAACTCTACCTGTTTGCATGCAACAGGTATGGAGATAATCCTAAAATGCTCAGGTGAGTTGCATTATGAGCGCAGAGAGTGAAAACCGTGCGTCGCCCACGCATCTCAAACAAAATCGCTGCCACAGCTCAAACTCACTTTTGTGACCTCCACGGTGTTTTAAGAGTTTCTCCAGACTTGCTGTCCAGGTGGCTCAACTCCCATCTTCCACTTTACGTTGTTTCATCCAAATTCTCATTACAATACTCTAGTTAATCTATTGTGATATTGCAAAATAAAATCCAATTTCCTCGTCACGGCAGCTCAAAGTGTCGTCGAGTAGAAGCCGCGGTAAATACCCCTTAAACCCGGTCTCACTTTGCCTCGCAAGCAATGATGCTGAGGAGATCTCTTCTTAAAGCAATAAATTAACTTTGGTTTCTTCGTGTGCGTGCACGTGGTTCGTGCAGAGCAACTAACTGTACCAACCACATCACATCAGCCCTGTCCGTCCACTCACCGAACAAACTTGTCGTCAAGTGGCGAATTTTGAGGAGACTGGATCTGCCAGTGCGACTTGTGACATCGACCTCAACATCAACCACGCCGCAATTTCAACACTAACGTCTTATACTCTGTTGTTGTTTTTACTCGTCAGAATTATCAGTCTGTTTACTTTCTGAGCTCTCTCGCGGTCGATACCCATTGCCATTCGACGAAATCCATTGAAATCCAATTTTACAATAGGATGGAAGAGTATTAATTCTCACAACATTCAGCATAATCCAATAATGTTGATGAAGTGAAGCGGAGACACTCGTTTGACTTGGGCGGGATAGTAAAAACTGTAAAGGCAAATTGCACAAGTCACAAAACAATTTGAGTATACAACGGCACTCGTACAGTTTTTGGTGTTTGTGCTGGTGACTGAGTGCCCTAATCTCACCGGTACTTGATAGAATCCCGCATTGATGACGAGCACTCTACAATAAAAGCACATTTGAGTGTTTTGTAATGTCAAAAAAGTTGTAAAATTATATAGTTTTGGTTGAGTGAGTGAGTGGAAATCTAAACGTGCGGCTTGGGTTGAGTCGTTGAGTGTATTAAGTATTTACTATGCTTCAGACTTCATAGTAGGGTTTTTGGGTGCGTATATTTGGCCACACATGATCGAATCAGTTACAGTCACACTGCCTGAGACCGACTGAAACAGATTACAGACTACAGAGAGACAGAAAAAGTAGTATTCCAATCCCAGTGCAAGCAGCCTACCTTGCTTTATTATGACTTGACATGGTTAATTAGTTGGTGATGTCATAGTAAATGCCGATGTCGAGAGTAGATTCAAAACTCTCTGGTCATGTTGCTTCACTGCTCATAAAACGATTCGACAGCTTCAACAACCAACATTCCTGTACTGCGACATACTACGAAAAATTAAATTTGTGTGATAATTGAAAATGGTAGTGATCACGATTTCATACCCGCACCAGCCAAGATTTAACTATTCGGTGACCTCGTCCACTTCCGCCAGTCCCACACTCACAGAAAGTTCAGGCTCAGGCTCAGAACCATTACCTTCTTTGTTACAGATCTCTGATCCTGATACCATCGCCACAACCAAACAAGGTCAGTCAAATTTTTTTACTATAATACTTTTTGTAATCCATTAGCATTCCGCTCGCTCCTTCCCTTCCTATTAAATTTATAAATTAATAAGTAGTCATCATTCAATCACGTCAGTATAATGTAAAGTCTGCATCTCACTCTGTCTTTATCCTTAAGTAATTGTAAATATATTATACCAAACTTGTCACTTAATTTATTCACTGTATATAAGCAACTACATGTAAATTGATTAAAGTCATTCATATCATTTTGACATTCAATGAATGAAAAAGAAGTTTTTGGTTTGAAGTGAAAGATTGATTGGCTCATTGGCTTGTTTGTTGGATTTGTGTGCTCTCTCAAACTTTTGGTAGTCTTTGTCCTCTCCACAAAGCTTGATGGATCAAGACACAATAATGAAATCAGTGAGCATTTTACTCTTTATTACTTGACACTATAATCCTTCGACGAGAATAGAATACCCTATCAATCGTTGTTGTCGCGAAGCATGGCAAATGCGCGTCAACAGCAGACAACATAAAGCCTTCATTAGTCATTTTCATTTTGCTCAGTTTCCATCATCTTCCGCATTCATGCGCTAACTGAGTTATGCTAATGAAGTCACAGAAACCGTCTTCAAGGTGTACCATCCATTGTTGCCGCGGGAAGAATGCATTTACAGCAGTGAAAAAATGCAGTACAGTAATTAACGCAAAAAAACGGTTTCGTTAACATCATGTCAGTAACAATAATACTTTTATGCCTAGTAAAGTTAAAGTCGTTAACAGGTATTTCGGCGCACATGCAGAAATTAACCATGTGTGCGTGCAATTAATTCATGTTGGACAAAATAACGGATGGTCATGGCATTATGTTATGACTATGATCCGTAAGCAAGCAGCAAAAAGCAATTTGATGTTAAATTTTTTTCTCACGGTTTTGGCAATGGAAAAAGTAACTTCCCATTCCGCTGAAGCAACAGAAATGCTTATATGCTTTTCAGTCGTATATTTTGTTACATTGTGGAGTTGTGTATCCGTGAGAAAAAAATTGAGAAAACAAGCACAGACGGGAGTTTAACATGCGAATACATACGACAATTAAAAGGCGCATATCGTCCGGTCCGAAGCGGTGTGTGTGTCAACTGAAAAACTCTGTATTTATTTGTGATCCTGTTACACCGCAAAAGTACAAGAAGCACACGGTTTTGTTACTGCTGCAACATGCAACTATATCTGCTTATGCTTGTAATACATTATGCACAAAAAGCAAATTGGCAAATTGCAACGTTGTTGTATAACCCACACTTTGCTAATCATGTTTTGTTTGTGCGAGACACGACTGTTGGCAAAAGTTGCAAGTCGCTGGTGCCCTGAGCAAAGGACAATAAAGATTTTCGACTTCGCCATCATCATCCTCAAAAACTTTCGTGTAGCATAAGAGCATATTATAAGCAACTTGTTTCTGCTTGTTCCTCGTTTCCAAATATTTTGACCGTGTACAAAAAGTCTATAGGAAAATGAGATTTTATCCTCCGCCTCTTTTCTTTACACCTGGCCTGTTTACCTATTTGCATATTTTATTATGACAGTGCAAAAATACTGCAAAAATCTTCAAAAATGACTATATATGAAGAAGTCAAGGAAGAGTAGTGCTTGAGAGTTTGATTCCTTTAAGGTACGTGTCTTTGTCATAGTTCCCCGGTTTTGCGACAAGGTTTTTGGTACTGATATCTAGGCATAAGACATTATGAAGCATAAGATCTCTGCAAAATAGAGTGAAGCAATCTGAAGAAATGAGGGTTTGGTTTGGTTCTTCGTCTGGGTCGAATGGATCATAACAATACGAAACAGGTTGAGGAAAACATTAACTTATAATACTAAAATTCAGCTTTAAACTTATATACTGCTGTAGTTATTTTAGCTTGATAGTTGAGACAGGCAAACGCGTTTGAAAACGAGGAATATTGGGAACCCCTCCTGAACTGAACAATAAAGAGGCTGACTGAATGGCCATGTCTTTATTCACATTAAAGATGAGGTGTCACTTCAACGTGTTATCATGATATTATAATTATGAATGACGGCGATAGTTCTTTTTGTTCATCGTTTGCAGCCCCGTCCAAACTCAGCCATGTTATTTTGTAAACAATAAGGTCGAATTCTCTTGTCACTTGAGTTTGAATACCTCCGACCGATTTTGTTGATCCTCTATCACATCATTTGAACGTTTATTTATTGCATTATTGATGGCATGGCCACTTTTTGGGCTGTATGACGCAATCGTCCCTTCTCTTGTCTGTTTATCCCTCTCACTTGAATATTATTGACACTATTGATATTAGTTTAATCTCCTTGCGCAATACTCCGCTGCACAATTACGAGCGAATGCATGTAGTCCCTTCAGCATTGCATGCCACCTGCAGAAAATTTGCATTTCTGAGAATTTTTTCATGGCGGCGTCATGGGTCAATTGTGCCTTATTTTACAGTCATTCTACGAGAATATCAAATGTGCCACTGCCATAGCACCATTCACGTTGTCACGGATAACAATTCCTTGTCGCCAAATGTGGCAACGGGTCGTGACTAAGCAGAAATATAACCCACTATATTTAATTTTAATTTGCCGAAATTCCCAATGTTACGATTTAGCGGTTCCAAAACAATGCACAAGTTTATTCTTTATGTCAACGTATTCTAAATCTTCGACCATTAGATTATAGAAAAGTCTAAATTTTGATTAAAAGTATATCAGCAGACCAACGTCAATCACTTTATTGCCATTGGATTCTGACCTTGATATAAAAGCAATACAATAACAATATTTGGAATGGCGATCTTTTTTTGTAGTGCGGGCAAAAAGTTTTTGTATGGAAGCGCAAAAGTAACGCAAAGCAAAATCTTGGTTTTTTACTACTGTTCACGGAGTTGTAACCAAGCAATATAGTACAATAATTACTACTTTCACGTGAAGATTCCGTTTTAGTTATGTTTCTTGGTTCCTGTTGATAACTTCACTTCCGGTTCTTTTTGCTATTTAAGCATTACATTGTGGAACAACAAGGAAGACGAGCAATTAAATTCAAGGAATTCATTTTGCAATTTTGCAGGCGTGGCATGGCAGAGTACAAGTAGAAACGAGCTAAATAAAAAATGGCCTGGAGGGCCTGCACTAATCATGACTTTACTTGTTCCTCGTTGCTTGGATTCGTTTCGCTGATTTATTAGTGATTCCACCACATCATTCCTTTCACTTTGTGTTGTCAATTTGGGAATTTGCATGCTAATGAGCCAAATGAACCAACTTGTACCTAACTTGAGAGATTGCATTTTTGTAACAAGGAAATTTTGACATTTCAGAAGAATGGGTGACGAAGAAACGAGTCGAGTTAACTACAACGAAACAAATTGAAACAAGAGTGAAACGCCAAGTTGTTTTGGAAGATGGTAAAGTTATTGATGATTCTGGGCCGATTGTTACAACAACCACGACGGAGGATACGGACAAAAATGAATCAGAACATACGGAGGTCAGTGGAAAAACTGTTAATTGTATTGTATTGTTTAGATAATTTAGAATTGTTTTGGTTTTAATCATTGAAAATGATTTTTCAAAATACACAGCATTTGACCCAAGGAGAAGACGACCAACCTGGAGAAGGTTGGGTTGCCGTTGAGGCTCCACCGGAAGAAGCCGTCATCAAGGAAACAAATGAAAGAAAAATTACAACTCATGATGAGCTTGAAGACATACTAGAAACTGAGCAAGTTCAACATTTGGGAGATGTCAGCAATGATGTGAGTATAAATTTCTCTTTACGATTCAGTTGTTTTAAAGAAGAAGCGCTCAAACGAAAATAAGAAATTGTAGCAATTTTCTTCACTTACTTTTCCCAATTTATATTATTTATGAAATGAATGCGTAGGAGCATTATGTTTCTGAAACAAAGTTGAGCATATAATGCAACGAAAACTCTTAGACCGCAAAGGATAATGGGGAAGATGCACAAAATCATCATGCCGTAGTTCAGTTGGATGAATGTGTGTGCATAAAAGCACAAAAAACGTTGAACATTTTTTTGGAGATAACACATCTCTTCCTCTTTGCAAAAAAAAAAGAAATTATGAGTGAAACTGTTGTAATGTGTGACCTTTTTGTGCAAAAAATCGTTCGAGATCTCGGTTCCAAGTTTAGCTCATCCTGTGGACTTTGTTTATCGAGTTTACAAAAAGCTTTTAAAAGATTAGTAGAGCTCAAGTTCAATTTCATTTGCATACACATTTAAATCATGAAATCATGATACTACACACTACACAAGTTATCAGAAATGAGCATGAGAGCAGATGACACAACGTTTTAATTAATTGTAAACAAACATGACTCTGCTATGTTGCATTGCATTATATAGTAGTGTACATAAAATGGAAATGGAAATGTTACATCTGCTCTAGTAATGTACATAACACTTAAGATAAAAGTAAAGCAAGTATAATTATCCTATGAGATCATTTGATGAAAAAAGTGGTATTTATTATCTTATTTAAACAACATTAAGCAAATTAGCGCACAAGTAACGTGCCATGTCTTTATTACAAGGAAATAGCGCTTAAATGTTTTCGCTTAAGCTTGCATTTTTAGCACTTTGACAAGATTTTCTATTGGATTATTTTAGCTGCAAGCAGATTTGTAAACTATGCCTGTTATAAATTTCCATTGCAAATTTAATATGACAGAATTGCACGCATTTGACTCCAAGCAAATTCAATGGTATGTATGTAACGTATACATAAGCCAATAACGTAAACTTCTGACCTGTTTGGCTCTGGCTCGCAGTTTTAATGTTGTGCAAAAGAATTCAAGTATGCAAAAAAAATCGTAAAATGAAATCGTAAACCTTGAAAAACTTTTGAATGGTTAGTTATAAGATTGTGAAGCCTATATTTGCACTTGCAGTATATGTAAACTTGCTTCGTGTAAACCGACGCATAGGTTAATTTGTGCAGGAGATAAGTATTTGTGATTTGTGACTTTTCTACTCACACAAACACTCAACTTTAAACTATGATGATGAAGTATATTATTTCACACTGTCTTGATTTTTTCTCATGCGATCCACCGCCAAACATTCCATACTGTTTTTAATGTTTATGCATACTTGTGCACGTGAAGCATTCACTGTGAACGTGAACCCTTTTACCTCTATCAATACACTAGGCGTTGTCATTATTCGTTATATTTATTCTGAATCTAAACACGGTCTTGTTATGAGCCTAGTAGCAATTACATTCGAATGATAATCCCAATGCTGAGTTTTTGTTGTGTAACATTCCTCTTAATTTTGTTAACACTTAGCACTCATTATATAACTTATTAGTCACTCTATTATTTGAGCGTGTCAATCTTTACATTGTATTCTTCCATTGAGCTCACGCACTTGCTTGGTAGAAGAAAAGTAACGATTGTACTAGTATAGTATAGTAATAGTATGCACTTTACAAAAGTCCATTGTAATATTTGACTTTAACATTTATATTGTTTTAATTCAAAATGAATTGACATGACATGACATGACGTCTGAATACATAGTAGATTTCATAATTTATTGCTGAAACCAATGCTTAATAGAAAAGAACGACATGAAACGATACGATGATATATACTAATTTACCTTGTCATTTCTCAACTTTGGAACTTTTCCGACATTAAATGGTTTCGCTGTGAGGTTCACTAGAACAGTTTTCTCGTGCCAACTGCATGGCACATTATCAATTATTATCTCACGTTACTCACAACTGTTTTTATCTGTACAAAGACATTTGGTTACTTAGTCATATATAATGACTAATTCTTCGTACTGTGTAACCCATAACGTCAGAAGTCAAAAGTGATTGTGCCCCAATTCTATTATTTATTCGGGCTACATTTAACTTGAAAAGTTATCTCTCAATGTTAATTACTGCTTTATGACGTCATCTTAAGCATTCTATTTTCATCGTGAACGTAATCTTTATGTAAATATGCGTTCAATGGGAATTCCTTGCATCAAAATTGTTTCGCTTTTTGCACGGTCTAGGAAAAAAAGAACCTGAGGCCGTGTAGATTATAATGGGAATGGGATATAAAGGTATTTTGTATGAAATTGTATAGAAGTTGCTTAATTAATTTTTTGCTCTTATTTAGAGCATTATGGAAGTTTTTAGTGGCAATTACTCGTCCTTTTTTCTGCATGAGCCTCACATGCTAACTAAAATTGAAATCATATAAGAGATTAAAGTGTAGACAATGAAAGGAAGATGAGTCTGTCTTTTGTGGTGGGCCAAAAAGTGAAGGTGTGGACAAAATGATACGTTCCCAAGGTCACATCGCTATTTTTTGTTAATTGTGTTTGCACGAATGAAACGAGGAGATTGAGAAACATGACACATTGCAATTTCCAATGTTCCATCATGTCGAGGCCTCAGAGGATGAGTTTGTAGGCCTTGCCTTGGGGATATTGACAAGAAAGACAAGAATGCTTTTAGTATACAATAGCACACAATATATTCAAGACATCGTATTACACACAAGTTAAATGTTAACTGCTTCATGTTTATGTTATGTCTCATATTTCATACATATCTTATGGATTCTTTCCATCTTCAATTCATTCAACTCATTCACCTATTGTCCCATATGCAACAAGGAGTCTTAATAAAGAGGGTGCTAATTTTTTTCACTAAACAATGTTAGGTGGAGTTTCATGCTCAAAATTGAAATTCACTCTCCTATTTCAACAGTAATAACACTCATTACAATTTATATAGTTCTATGTATTTTTAAACTCCAGGAACAAGCGGGTGTCATTTGAAACGGATAGTGTTGAAATATAGCTGTATGAGGACTTCCGTCGGCTCAGTTCATTTGGAAGTGCAAATATACTTTGTATGTACTACTACGAAAAGGAAACATTGTGTACGTGCAGGGAAGTTATCTAAATCTAAACTAATCACGTTACATCATCTTCAACGTGACGTTGATTGGATGACAGGGAACAAGATTTGTGAGGATGAGGACAGTATACACAGTAGCAAAAGGAATTAACATGTTGAAGACACGTGCGATATCTTAAGGGTACAACAAAGAAGTGCATAGACATGAATGTCCCTGTCCCTGGACACATGATAAGACTTGGCATTGGCCTATGGCATGAGCATGAGTTGACATGTTCCTTAGACGGGCAGTGGCCTCACTCAGTTGAGAGGAAACACTCCGAATTTGGCGAATGAGGTCAATGAAATGAGACGCAGTGAGGCACATTAGTACATACATAGTACACTATATACACATTAATATTACACACGGAGTAAGTTGCTCATTGCTGTCTTTTCAGCTCATATGAGTTACAGAGTAAGGTTACCTGAAGCAGCTGCAGCTCATTGCTCAATAAGCCAATGCCTTGGTTAGTTGTCCACACAACAATGTCACATTGTTCATTCATAATCCATTATGACAATACAGAGGAGATTTCCTTGTGGCCCACACGGCCACAAATCCGCAATTGACGAGTCTAGTGTGCAGAAACGAAGCAGACCAACAGTAAAGAAGAAGCCTTCTTATCCCTCGTATATGGTTCTTAAATATAATTGCCATTTGAGTATTCATAGTCACACACGCCCGCATGACCTGTCATTGTCACTCTGAGCGACGTCATCAGCAGTAACCGTGGCGTCACTCCGTCGCCTTACTTTACACTTATGGGTTGACATATGGAATGCCAAGTGATGACCTGAGCCACACAAACGACAAAAACTTCATATACATCTTTCCATTCGCTTTTTGTCATTCTTCCTGCATGTCTCAAACTTTTTAAGCGTCTACGAATTACAAGAAAAAATACTATTTAATTTGTAATAACGAGGCTTGTTCGAAATAGTGTTAGATTATATAAGATAATTGTGTTGATTAATTCTCCAGAACTATAATAACACGTGAATTGTTGAATTGTATTTTATTAGACTTTGTCTCGTGCCATTCGTGACGGAGATGCCCGAAAAGGCATTCGTGAAGGTGCATCCGAGAAAAAGGCACTAACGTCCATTTCCAACTCAGTTCCAAAACGGATCTTGCAACAGAGTCGTAAACACGATCGAACGACAGATATCGAAGACACGAAAGAGGTAAAGCTATTTAAACATTGCATTTTCATGTGGTCTATGTCATGTCTGTTGACAGGAATTGAAATGTGAGGAAATCGTGCGTGATACGGGAAAACTTGCAGGAGTATCTATCACCACTTGAATCGTATTCATGTTTTACCTGTCGTCGCGTGGGTAGATTCGTAGATCATGACGCAACTAAACCTTTTTTTCGTCTCCTTTTTTAACACAAGTAAACTTGCCTTTTAAGGATCGGACCACTAAACACCAATGTCCAATTCTCAGAATAATGCTAACTGCTAACTGACTAATTTGAGGATGCTGAGAGACACGTTTAAGTGTTCCCACAATGTTTTCCCATAACAATTTTCTTCAAAACCGTCTTCCTAATTCAATTTGTTTTGTATTAATTATAGGTGAGTCGTATGAAGGAAAATGGAAATGTGGTGACTGAAATTACCCGCCGCCACGAACACGAAGAGTTCCACAACGAAGACATACCAGATTCGGACTCGGACGAGTTTGAACACATTGAAACCCGGGACGGAAACCACGACTACAGTCATGCAAAAAATGAAGACTTCATAGAGTACTTAGCTGTGCCGAAAGGAGCCAAGCTCTCTCAAGGAGTCAAAGTATGTTACTATGCAGATCAAGCTGTTTGCCAATTTGCAATTTTACGCTACTGAAAATCGTAAACTTGACCTGGGCGTCGGCTGCTCTTACGACCAAATCAAAAGAATAGATTGCTAATTTTTTTAGAAGGGTGTTTGATTTTGTCTTCACTGTCTCATTGGAGCGTGAAGAGGAGCCATCGCCACTGAAAGTTTGAGAGCACATGTACTCTAATTTCCAATATCATTACATAGTCTTTAGCTTTTCGACAAAAAGTACAGCAAAACATAACATTTTAAAGTGACTTATTATTTCATTTGCATTTGCCTAATTAATAATTTCAACAGGTTGGTGATGGTGCGCACATTGTATCAGAAAACGTAAATTCACGACGACAAGGTGACGAAGACCTGTGGGATTCAGTGTCGGAACGTATTCGAAAAAGCCACGCTAAAGCGGCCACTGCTGCTGTATACAATAACCAAGATACCATCAACAATAAATTAAACTTCTTTGCATCAAATCGCTCAGATGCATTAACCAACAGACCTCTTGACCTCGACCAAGAAGAATACACCAGAAAAAACGAAACCAATCGTTGGCTCAACAGCCATTTTGGAAGTTCGAGCAGTTCCCTGAATTCTGACAGTTCTCCGAGGTCCCCAATTCATTCCACACCGACAGGAATTCACGTCACAATGACTTCGAGGAGCTCACCAATTAATTCACCACCACCGCCTCCTCCGATGCCAGGAGGTGGAAAATTTTTCTCCAGTAGAATTGATTCAAAGGAGAATCTAGGAAAGCGTATTAGCTTCGGTGACTCACCAAGACGTCAAGGCACCCCTGTAAAAGACAAGGACGTTCATTTCGTAAGATTGCAATAATTAATTCATACAATTAAAAATATTACGAAATGCATTTAGTTAATTTAGCATTTTACTAAAAAGAAAGTCCCGACGATCACTCTGATTTATGTAGTCTCATAGAATTTGAAAATCCAATTATATGACCATGTTTTTTGGCTCGATTATGGTTTTCGGCTACTTTGCATAATAATACTATATTTGAGAGACTCATTTAGAAAGTTGTCGCCAAACATTCAAGATATAAATATGTTAAGTATACAATGTGAGCATGAAGGGATTGCATCTGTCCATAATAAATGACAATTGTAGAGCAAGAAATGAAAATACAGGTGAAAAGGGAAAAGTCAGGTTGGACAGATAGTATAATATGATGCAGTTTGCAGTGTCATGCATAGTTCGGCAATGAGGAAGTAAAAAGTGTGAGGAGACCAACATGATTTTCCTTTTCCGTTTTAGGAAGGATAGGCCATTCAATGAAGGGTCTTGTATACAGAGTAATAGTGAGATAAGAAGGAAGAAGTGAGGTCGCTTGGGTCGGTTTCTTAGTGGTTGTGTAGTTGTATTAAGAAATGAAATGACAAGTGAGTGACTTGAATGAAAAAAGTTGGTTTGGATTGGTTAGGATTTGAAGCATCGTCATGAAGATGTGATGCGGTCGCTCAACTCTCATGTTGGGCGAGTCTCCACGCTGCCCAAAACGGCAAATCGTCCGTGGGATGAAGAGCCCACACCAACACCGCCCCCGCGATCCCGCCGAAGACACTCGCCCGACGCAAAATACTCTCACAATCGTGTAAGCAACGGCTTTGGAAACATGCACAGGAAAACATTCAACTCTTCGTCTCCCGATTCCCCTTCTTACCTTCAAGTAAATACTTTAATTTGACAAATTATTTGGTTTTGTGCAAACATTTTCATTAGATTGTGTGTGATAGGCTTTGTGCGTACTTTGTAACAAGGTTCAAAGTATAATTTCATAATAAGCTTCTTGATTGATTCATCCGGTGATCGCAAAGAGTAGCCGGCAAAAAAGGAACGAGACACGCAAAGTTGTACACCATTGTTTGCTTGTGTTTGCGATGATTAGTGGTTGGGTGTGGTCGCCCAACTCACATCCAATTATTGTTTAATAAGGATATTACCAAAATTCTTCTTTCATTTCGTTTATGTTAATTCCTCACTATTGTATTATATAATATTGTACGCGGTGTCGTGTTTCTTTCGTTTGTTTTGCTTTTGGAACAGTTTTGTTTCCAAATTTAATTTGGTTTGACGAATTCACGTTCGTAAAGTATAGATGTCTCATGTTACAACTTTTCATTCAATTGGATCCATGCAAACAATATTACATTATCAAATTACATTTTTTTGTACATGTTTTCGTGTCATATTTTTTCAGAAGAGCAATGACATCGGAGAAAGAAAATCGTATGAACGACGTGAGCAAAGTTTCGGGTATAATGGAGCAAATACACCGCATCGTTTGGAATCGGGAAATTTTGACGAGTCTGGGTACGTGACAAAACATTCAAATTACTATAAAACGAATGAAACGAACAATCCAGCCCAAAATGCAACGTATGAAAATGGAGAAGCGGAAGTTACAGAAAGGCGAACGGTGGAACGGCGTCAACAAACATTTTCATACGATGGAGCACCGCAAAAACAATTTCATCCAAAGTACATTGTTGGGATGCCATCGTCAACAATGAATCGACTTAAAGGAATTGAACACACGGGAGCTGTCGTTGAAGACGTTACAGATAGGCATTCACAAACATTGCCACGTCGTCGCTTCTACTTTGGCGATGATCAAGGATCCCTTATGGACAGAGGAACACAACGATCCACTCCAGCAAAAGAATTACGTTTTGGATCCAGCATTGGCGGCGATGATATAAATGTGTCAATTTTGAATAAATACAACGGAACAACTGAAAACGCCCGGAGAAGTTCAAGTTTGAATCGCAGCATGAGTTTCACCCCTAGAAGTATGAGTTTGGAACGTCCTGCTGGTTTTTCAACTTTGAGCTCCAGTCAAAAACACAGGAGCAGCAATAAATCCAATCCTCAGTTGACGGATGGTCCGGATCTTTTGAGTCCACGTCTTATCACAAACATTTCTCGTGGAGGATCAGCTTTGTCCGGCGGTTATTACCGAGGATCCAAAGCTAGTTCTCCTGCAAGATCAATGACACCGACTGGAGTTTTGCTCAGATCTTCGCTTAGCGACACGAATCGTGGACTCGCAGCCCGTTACGGATTGAACTCACCGAGGAATCAAAATTTTGGTGGAACAAGTTCTCCAATGTCGGATGATTATCAGGAACTTTACAGGATGAGTGCTTCCACTCCTGATCAAGAAGAAACCGGAAGACCCAAAATCACAACAGACACAACTTCCAAGTTTTCAAGAAGGACTCTTCGTGGAAATGATGGACAACCTGCTGGAAAAGTAGAGTCTTCTGAGACTACAACGCGAACAAAGAGTCGATTTAAGGAATCTGAAATTATGTATCCAAATGGAAGACGAGTTGGTTCTCCTGGTGGTTTTTCTGATTTTCAACCTCAGCTCACATCCGCCGGCAGTGTCATCATTCCAGTGAGAGATGCTTCAAAATAAAACCAACAATTTTCGCTGTCGCTACCTCAACTCCGCCAAATAAGCAGCCTGATAAACGTGAAACGATTACATGGACAAATATCTTTACCGGCATAACAAAACTACTTTTAATTAACCGATTTTAATTATTACGGTTACTCTACGCATATATGTTTCAATAATGATGAATTTGTTTTTCCTTAACTAGCCTGTTAAAATTCACAGTTTAAAAACATGAAAATTTTCTTCCGTTCTTAAAATTTGAGAAACCACTGTAAACATTTTTTTAAATTAGCAATTCCAAATGTGTGTTTAGCTATTATAATTCTGTTTTATTGCAATATTGCATCATGTCAAATTCTAATCAAGACAAAGTCAACTAACTTATGTTTTTTTGTTTTTTTTCACAATTATTATGTAGTTAAAAAATATTGTATTAATGTAACTAATACGTAGACGTTTAATTGCAATACTACTATACAAACTATGTGCAAACAAAGATGCATTTTGTTAGGAAAATATTTCGTTAAAAATGACTAGCAAATTCTTTTTAAAAAATATGAAAATGTATTTTTGACTGCTGGAATGCTATAAAAGTATAAATATTATTAAAACAAATTAATGCAGGTTTAAATAAGCATTGTACGGAATCCAGTTTTAAATGTATTAGTGTAAATTGATCATTCAAATAGGTGAAACAATTAAATATTAAATCGCCGTCAACCGTCAATCAGTGTGACTTGTATATGTGAAAGAAAAAGATATCGTATGCAATATGAGAAAGCGTTGTTACAAATAAATTGTTAATAGAATTAATTAATTAATTAAACGTAATTAATCGTATAATAATATAACAAAATATTATGGTCCTTAATTTCTTATTTGGCCACTAATAATGAGTCAATATATGAGCATTTTTCGTATTCTTATTACGTTAATTACGTAGATCGTTTCCTTCGATCTTCGTTTCCTTTTGCGGCAGTGACAGCCGAAATTACTCACAATTTTTCATGTTGTTCCAACCATTGCGTGCATTTGGTTGGTTTATTCCTTTATTCCCATGCATTCTTATCATTATTAATTTTGGCAAAAAATCTTTTAACAAAACTGGATCGATCGATCATTTGTCAAACATTGTGGTACATTCATGAATCAAATGTTCCATCAAAAACATAGAAAAAGTATAGTTATATGAAATTAAATACAACTGCTTTTATCAGCAGCAAGCTTTGGTTTCCACATTAAGCTTGCTATAAATTAGTTTCAGAGGGCTTTGCAAAGGTGAAAAATGTAATGTTAGGGGTGAGTTAGTTGCACATTGAGTGCCAATAATTTAGGAAAATGCGGTCGAAACAAGAGACAAAAATTCACATGTGCGCATTAGAGCAAGACAAGTAATCTTTAATCATTTTAATCGCACGCTTCTACAAACACAAAATCTCTTTTTTAAACATTCCCATTCGATCTTTCTTTTTGTTTGCTTTGGTGGTCACAAATGTTTACATTTTTCAGCGCTTGTCAAACACAAAACGCTGCAGAATTTTTACACGCCCACGCACATTCACATCGCCACTCTCACTCAACAAAAAATGCAGCCTTTTGTAAACATTTTTATAGCGTATTTGCTTATAATAATAAAATGCATTCTCATTTTCATCGTTCGGTAAAAAAGTCTTCTTTTAATTTTGTGGTTTCACCTTCTCGCATCCTTACATTTTGATACCCAAAATTGCGCTATTTTTTAGTTCTAAAAATATATTAAATTTAAAATTTAAAAATTGCAACATTTAAAATCAAAACTAGCGATTGGAAATGATTTGGACCAGTCCTATGCGCTCTGGTTTTCAAAAGGTAATGCATATCCTGAATCCCGAAACTATGTAGACAATTGTTATAAGGTGAGTGAGGAGAGTTGACAGGAATAAATTGTAATTGTACAGACGTTGTTGGTAATTTACTAGAAGAACGTTGATGAATGATTGAAGTTAGAATTAGAGAGGTTGCAGACGACGCGACGGCCTTGTGAGATTTTAAAGTGCATGCTGATATGCCTTTAACTCTTTAAACTTCTTCTTCTTGGGATATTCTGTATTAGGTTCTTTTCCTTTGAAAGTCTCGATTCCTCCTACACTCCTACACGAAGAAAAAGGTATACTCAAAGTATAAAATACAATTACATACAACTTTGGGCAAGTCCATCTCCTTCTGATGAAGATGAGGTTTCAACGCCTGCGTTCCAACGAACCACAACCGACCCAAAGTCAACCGCATATCAAACAGAAAAAAAATTTCATCCTCACTCAAAAATTTATGACCATGGACCATTCGACCATTTCCACTCTATTCATTCACCATCTCATTTTTAAAACCCATTTACATTTAATGACATATTTTTTGTGCCGTTTGAAAGCCGCTTTCCCATTTGGCTAAAATGACGCAGTAGTACTTACGCTACTCGAAAAACTTGAACTAAGTTATCTTCAAAATATTAATGGCAAAAATGAACTTTTATTTTTCAGCTTAAATGCGAAGTTAATATTCAATTGAGACTATTGAGACATTGAGAGCACTTAATGTGCTTCTCACAAAACAACTTCTTCTTTTTCTCGATAAGGAGTCTAAATATAATGTATTTCTCAATTTGATTTTCTACAAGCTGACTTTTCAAGAACAAAGGACAGATTTTCAGTTGCTGTGCTGCTGTTTTCGGTATGGACGTATAATGTAATAGCCTATAGTAAGTAAAGAAGGCAAGTAGTAATTCTAGGCCGCTAGTGACTATTGTGAGTGAGAAACCTACTGTGCTCAAATGGCAAGAATTTGGTCACATCACATCTGCCCACACAACACCTCGTTAAAAAGTCCACAGGAGGAACGTTTTGTATATTTTCTTACTTTGGCACTTTGCACTTGAGTATTGCAAATGTGACGACGAACGACGACTTTGCGTTGTTGTAAGAGTTGCTAGGTTTCCGAACAAGAGACGAGTCACCCACACACAAAACAGCAAGAAGAAGAGTCTAATTGAGATGGCTTCGGTCGTGGAGGGCATTTTGGCCTAATGGCCAAGTGAAGCCATACACGGTCATACTGTACCATTCATTACTAAATGTTTTTGGCTGGGTCACAATGTCACAAGAACCATTCATTTCTATTCTGTCGTCCTCTCTTTTTCTCACCCACACAAATCTTCATTTTTCACATTTTGGCTCATTTTTGCATTCTCTAATGCTCACAATTAAGCCTAATAAGTTGCAAGTGAGGAAACGCTGACAAATTGCAACAAAGATTTATCGCTATGGACCATCGAGTAGCACTTCAAGTCTTCCATCGTCACCATTTCGTTACCAGATGGCCATCAATTTAGCTCACTAACTCATGCAGTCCATATTTCCAATGTAGCATTATCTCATATCGGCTCGTATGTCAAGTCCACCCAATGCTTTACATGTCTTCAAACTCCTTGCACATCAAGGTATGTTGAAGCGTGTGGTTTACTTCATTACTCTAATAAATTCCAAATTATATATATATATTACAATTTACAATACAATACAATGCAATGTGCAACGGCTATCCTTTTCCAAGCAATTAACCCTTCAATCAAACCAGTACGTAGCATAATGCATCTCTTGTTCACAGTACTGCTGACATTGCATTATCGATGGTGACACGTACCAGGGACATGTATAAGAATTCCATTCTTGAATTTCGGATGGCAATGAAAATCGTTAAAGTATAGTTTTGGTAATTTTACAAATAAATTTCATGAACGTGGCTATCATAAACGTTACAGTACATTGACGTATAATTTACTGTGAACATTGATGTGTGTGACGTGTACTATAATAGGAACAAAATGAAGAAGTTTAAAGGAGCAGAGTGGGAATGGCAAATGGCGAATGGCAACTGGGAACGGATACTACTCGAAAGAATAAAAAATAATGTTTGGGTAGTGGGAGTGAGCTCGACCGCCTACACTTGGAAAATTAAAAGGAGAAAGCCTTTGTATAGTAAAGAAACGAAGGAGTTTTTCAAGAGTGCCTTAGTTTACCTTGTTCTTCTTCTCCTTTTGCATGCGGATTGCTCAAGGAATGAAGAGAATTGAGAATCAGAGGGAAGGGAACTCAACAACAGAACACAAGAGGATAACATATGCAATCGCCGTAAAAGGATTGTCGTCATTCTTCAGTCCAACTGCCAACTGCTCAGTGAACATACTCACGCCTCTGGGAAACATGTGTCTCCACTCGCAGTCTCAACACATCACTAGGCGTCACAATCCCAATAATCGCCGGCATCATCCCGAAATTCATATCTGAACCCAATTCTTTCTAATCAAACTCATCACTTTCGTATATTGTTTCACCGATTCCTTTCATTTGTGACGAAAACGCTCAATTTAATGGCACGTACACGTCGTAAAAGCACAAATTAGTGTGCGGCTTCCAAAGTTCTCGCACGTGTCTTTGTTTGCTCCCATTGCTGGAAGCATAAGAAACAAACGAGTTTGAGCAGGTGTGGTCTTTATATAAAATATCATCGTATTATAATTTTATAATACAGTGTGTTCATCGTTGATGTCGTCGTATTGTGTCGAATATTACTTGCATTTGGACTGAATTACTTTTTTGCAGGTGAGGTAACAAAAATTTATATATACTTATTTTTTATTATTTTTCAAATATGTAGCCAATTCATTATGCAAATGCTTATTGGCCGACTACTATCTATGGGATTTCCAATTAGCACTGGGAACTCTAAAATGATGACTTTTATGCATTTCAATTCCAATAACAACATCTCAACTGTATACTGTTAATTATCATATCCAACAATAACAGAAACACTAAATTCCTTTACAGTAATTGCTCCTATAGCTTTTTCAAATTAAAAAGTAACGTTTCTAAAAAAACTATTTTGCAAAATCTTAACTGTATAGTTGTCAATATACCATACCTTTAATTTTAGTTTAGTAGTTTGGTTGCAATTTGGTGTAATTCAGGGTGTGGTCTAAAAGGAGTAATAATGACATAGACATAAGTAGAAACTTGCGATAGTAAGTCGTAGCGTAGATAGGGAAAGAGATCTGCATGGAATTTGCAAATGCATTATTATAACTATAATGCTAGCTTGGCTATGGGACACACCCACGCAAAATGAATGTTGTGTACTTCAGAATTGGAAGTATTGACTGAAACGGAACCGTAAACGTAGTACATTATGCAAAAAGAGATGCAAAAATTTGCCATTTGTATTGTAGTGCAAAAAATATAGACATCAGACACAAACGTACAGCAAACGGAACGAACCGAACGAAGAGCCAGTTGATGTAGTGTTGCACAAGAATTAGAGCATAGGGAGAAAAGTCTGTTTTATCAGGATAAGGAGTTAAACTCATAGCTGTACATTTAGTATGCAATCTTATGCCAAAAGCACATCTCGTCATGATAACAACAATTATTAAACAATCATTATTTGAGGAACACGTCTCTACTTTTTTTGCATGCACCATTCAACTCTGTATAGTCCATTCATCATTAGGAATTTTATCTTTAAATATGCCATTGTAACATATTATGCCGCATACAGCTTAGTGAACGGTGAAGGAGATAAAGACTAATTCGGTAGTTTCGCATTAATAACTAGGTACTAGCCAAATCTTATAAAATCGAAGCTCACCGTGATTGAAGAAGATGAGACAAAAGTGAGACAGATATCAGATCAGTATGATAGCGTTATAGCTAGTATAACAGAATCGTCTACTGATTTTACTTCACGGGTTTTTAGTGATGTAGTGTAATTAGCAAATTGGGTGAATTAACTGTTCCTACAGTTGTTTGGCTGTGAAGTCACGGACCAAAGCTCATCATTACTTTGCTTTGCTTTCCTTGCATTGCAAACAGTACTCACTCACTCATTTCATTATTCTTCGGTTCTTCCTCACGTTTACTTTAAGAAGAGTGTCCGTGTGTCTTATTGCAAGATTGCAGAACTTCTTTTATTGTTGTTTATTACGAGGGGTTGCGGGTTCTTCATCCACCGGACTGCTCTTTATCAGCTTACAGAGTTTACTTTGGACTGCTATATGATTTGGCTTTGCATGCAGAAATGATTCATATTTATTATTTAGTTTGGTCATTTGTACTATATGATGGTTGCATTATTTTGAAAACAAATAATATATTATTAATTATTTACAATTATTTGCCTTTTGATTATACCAATTCCATTCTTAATACAGGCCATTTGAGTAGGGAGAAAGAGCGAGAGAGAGAGCAAATAAAAGTAGTTTTAAGAGATGTACGGACGCGGACGATGAGATATACAATTCAACAAATAATAGTAAATAAACTTGGTTACAATTTATCAAGTTTCATTGTTTCAAGATGAGTGGGAAAATGAAAAGGGTTGTGTTTTTTTTATTGCTTTGTATGGTAGATTTAAAGCTATATATAAAATATTATTTCTGTACTAGTGCAAAAAGTGACCGAAGCAGAAACTTTAGCTTTAGCCCTGTTTTGCTTTGGTTCATATGGTCTAACCATCCAAAAAATCATGGAGTGGAACGCATAAATGCGAATTGTATTCTTTCCCTTGCCTTGGCAAAGTGCCTTGTTGTGCGAATATTATAGTATGTGAGGAGGCCCTTCTTATGACCTTCCTTCCTTTGCTTCTCTCTAATCCACCGCACTTTAATATAGTGCAACAAGAGTAGTAATCGCAATGCAATCCGCGCACTGCATTACAACAATGAAATGAGCATAGTACGAAATGCAGTTAGTGTTACAACGAGGAACAGACGAGAGGATTACATTATACAAAATCTCTATTATCGTATTATGGTAGTTCTTTTCATAGTATTAAGCTTAAAAATGCGGCTTCATACCATGCTTTTGTTTTACGTACTCAAGCTTGGCTTTTGCTGTATAAGTTTTGTGATTGAATTTTGATTAAATCTGATGCATTCTTTCAAGTCGCTGCTTCAATCTGCCTGCAGGGCTTTATATTTATATAGGAAGGAAATCTTAGGATTGCCACTGCCACTGCACTGACTGCCTCGCACCGTTTTTGGCGTCTCTCTGTACAACATTGGATGACACGAAATTTTCATTCAGTGCTTATTGTGCTGCACTGCGAAGAGAACGTGTGCCTGCTCCTAGTTTCAGCCACTATTGCGAATTTGCGAGCTCAACCACGTGTGCTACTTGATTGAGCAAAAATTCCATTTATAGTTCCATTTATCATTCTTGAAAGAATTTTGAATTTTTGAGTCTTCAAGTCCCAAACGAGGTGTTTACAAAGTCTCGCTAGTCGCAAAAAAGTGTGTGTGAATATTTTGTGTAGGCAGTGTAGTGCAGTGTAGTGTTGTAGTGGTTTCTTTAAAGTTGGTGTTGCATTTATGAGCATTGTCAAAATTTTAATTAGGTACTCTCTGCGAGCTCAATTGTGTCAAAGCAAGGAAACCGGGAGACTGAATTAACCTGTGCGAAATGGCTTCTCGAAGTACTGCTATGGCGACTTTTCAGTCAAGGGTCCCTCAGATGTTGGGCACCTTTCATTTGGATGACCATAATGTTGAGGAATGGTCAGATGCAACGCAACCAGGCATGCAACACCGGGCCAGGAAGGAAGTGGGCAAATGGATCGACGCAGACAACAATGCCGACATTCAATATCAAAAAGTAAGCAGTTCCATTTTCCATTGTCTCCTTCAACTCCACCCTTGTGCCCTGAGTTTTTGTGCTATTTACTATACAAGGGGAAATGTTTCTGAGCATGCCATGTCACAATTTAATGTGATAAGCTACAAGTGTTTTAGGATGTACTAAAATTTAAGTATAGAATCACTCTTGAAGTCATTAAATAAAATGACTGCAATTGGAAGCTTTTGAAGATAAATGTATAGTAAGCAATGCAACGCGTTATACAAGTTCTATGATTTCAGAATATTTAGTCTGATTCGTTCCAGTATTTTTCTATTCCTAGATTCCAAGCAATCACGTTTCAAATTTTATATTCAAATTTTAGTATTTGTTGCCCGCGTATTAAGTTTCACTGATGATGATGAATGATGAGACACCTACGTGAACACGAGGGTCTCGTGGAAAATATGTTCTTGATGCTCAGGTTATGTATCGTCAGTCATTTATTTGCATTCATATGTAGGTTTCAGCAGAAGCAGACTAAACCACTAAACGTAATGTTTTGGGTTGTGGTGGGCATACGACACGCCCTCACCAAAAAACGATTGCACTCGT
The DNA here is from genome assembly GCA_019776145.1 of Harlomillsia oculata. Lineage (NCBI taxonomy): Eukaryota > Metazoa > Arthropoda > Collembola > Entomobryomorpha > Oncopoduridae > Harlomillsia > Harlomillsia oculata. The sequence goes on along the minus strand of JABASF010000432.1, from coordinate 25 downwards.
AATTTGAATGAAAGTTTGAGGAAGA
>JABASF010000431.1:0-42549 GCA_019776145.1 Harlomillsia oculata | reverse complement strand
TTCTTCCTCAGTATGTACTCTGGGATCTTCAACTTAATGTTAATATTTTTTTTAAATCAAACATTTCAAAAAATATTACTAAAGGCTTCCATTTTCAAGATGCTTTGTTTTGCACGAATTCCAATACTTCCATGCAAGGAAGGAACCAAGAGAAGTTTGTTTATTATTCTAATTGAAACTTATCACAGTGTTTCACTTCATTAGGAGAGAAATCAAGAGGGGAAACAAAATGTTTTAGTCTCAAAAGGGTTACGACTTGTGACATCAACTTTAACATGCTTGTGTTACATGTTGTCTTTAAGTGGGAAAGGAAACGGAGCAAAATGTTCAAAAAGACTCCTCTCTAGAGGAAAACGATTAACTTTTTTTAAAGGGAACGTTCACTAAGTTTTTGAAAATTTTGAATATAACGTACTTTTTGAGGAAACCTCTATTGAGAAAAGCAGAGACATGATGTTGGTCCGGAATTATCTTGACGGTTGAGAGATCTTCCCGAGTCTGGAAGTCTGGAGTGTTCCCGTCCGTCATGCCCATATCATTCATTATCTGGTCCACGTCTATCATCTTTGTCTTCATGGGAGTTGTTACATTATTAATAATGATTCTATCAAGGTTTGCACTCCAGCTCCTTTGATTCCAGTGTCTTCCTATGCTCCCAGCTTCATTCATTTGATTCATTTGTGTCCATCTTCCAGGATCCAACTCGTCTCCACCCTCACACTTCCCAATGCACGTTACAACTCCAATCACAAACACTACACACCAACGAACGCAAACACAATCCACTGAGGCTGTTCGCCGTAACACCATTTTGGAGTCAGTTCATAATGTTCACTGAAAATTCAAAAATTCGGTTCAATTAAAGCATAATGCATCCACCAGTGACCAACATTAACTGTCTAATGTCTACCAATGCTGAGAGGCAAATGTAGAGCCAAATACTCTTGGATGATACAAAATGTACTATACTTAAGTAGCTCGGTCCAAACAAGAGTTGGATCTCATGTTTCAATCTCGATGAAATAAATTACAGCACCTTTCCTTGTGAATCCGCCTGGAGTGGCTCATCTACCTCTTGAACATGAAATGTCTATTAGAATTCACTATTTGCCAAGCAGTTGATATGCTCTTTTGACAAAAAGCCATTTAGGCCTTCACCATTTATAGGCAACTGGGAAGGGCCAAACTCATCTTTGTGCCTTAATAAATCTCGTTGATAAAGAGATTCTAAACCTCATAATCGTTAGGACCACTGAATTTTAAATTATTGTTAAAATTCACCGTTGTTTTCATTTTTAATAACACAATACAAGTTATTATAATTTAATTGAATAAAGTTGTGAAACTTGCATTTGGGTGTGGATTATCTTGATTTGATGGTGAACTTCAGTTCGGAGCTAGCTAAAGTATAAAAAGCGTTACCTGTAACCTGTTGTCCTGTTGTATTGTTGCTACCAATCGAATCCAAAGACCTTCAATAGTATTAAATAATTATGGGTTGATTTCAATTTAACTAATACACAACAATAAAGACTAGTAATGATGGAATCGAAGCGTTCTTTCAACTTGGTGGTTCGCAGAGATGAAACAGGGATTCTGGTGGTGTTAAGATCGTCTTGTAATCACACGAGTCAGCATGAGCAATTGTGCATGGAGATGGAATTTTTCAACAAGGCAGGAAGACACTGAGCTGAGGAAAATGAGGATGAGAGACTTTTCGGCTTCACCTTTGCCACTCGAATCTATCTGAAGAAGAATATATGAATAAATGAGAGGAAGAAAACACCCTGCCCAACCTTTTTCACTGCTTGCACTACACTAAAGGAAACAAGACGTTTGGTCCATCTCAGTCTCGGTTGGTCATCGGAAGACTGTGTGCTGGTTATGTGGTTGTGGACGCATCCTGAGTGTTCATTAGAATTGGCTCTTCATGAAGCAAACACAGACCATCTTCATCTTCACTTACACGAGTATGAAACGTTTTAAAGAGACAGCAACAGCATCCCGAGATCATCTCTGCTTGCCTTTTTTGTACAGAGATTTCAGCTATGCCCGCATGTGTGGAGTCATTAAAGACATGAATTATGTGACGGCTGACTTGTCCATTCGCAGCTTTAGTGTTTGTAACGATTGTACATGATTTTTTTATGATGCCTTGACCCTTTTTGAATTGATTGCTTTATCATTTTTGAATGTACATGTTTGGTTTTTGAAGCAATTTTGGGAAAAAAGTTCCGAGTTTTGGGAACTGTGGTATGTAATATGGCATGGTTGTAGGATTTTATTCTGTATTGTGTGAAAGCATTGAAACTGGATTGGTAGACTGAGAAAAGCCTTTATAAGTGATTAGGCAGCTTAGCCATGCAAGTTTACACTGAAGTATAAATGAGGACGTGGACAAGTTGAGCAAACAGGAGACGGGAGAGCAATGATGAAACGAAAAGGAAAACACTAGGAAAGATACTTTGGTTGAGGAAATCAGGGATGAAATCGTTACCATTACATTGTGAAGCGTGGTGGTGGTTGGTGATGCTGATTTTACCAAAGTCTGAATCTGCGGGAATAAGCTTTGTGTGCAATCTGCATGTAGAGACACACGTTTGCACCAAAATGCAGATGAGATGAGCAAATGTTGTTTGGAGAGGTTTTCGAAGGTATGAGAAGCGACATGAGCTCAAAAGATGTGCTTGCTTCTCTCTTCTCATCTACTCTCCTCCAACATACTTTCTACATCTGCATGCATCACAACAACCAAAGCGTCGATTACAGTCTGGAGAGATTCCACTCCGCCCTCGTCAAACTACATGAGAAGAGAATCCCACAACACAAGGGCAAAAGTTGACTTTGTGACGAAGCCTTTTCAGCTCTATTTCCCTAACAAGTCTCGTCAAGCTTATGAGTGACATTACCCTGTTCCTTCATCAGGCCACGGGATCCACTCCGATTTAACATTTATAATGTTTAGTATGCAACAATGTCCCTCAATATTTATACTATATACTACTATAACCGTCAGCTCACTTGGTCCCTCTGGACATTTCTTTCTTGATTATCATTAGCGACATTCTCTTTTTTCTTGTCCCAAATATACAGAACCCGGTAATGACGGTTCTGGTGACATCCTGGACACTGGACAGACTTATGTCAAGACAGTCAAGAGTCAAGATCCTCTAAGAACTCCAGAACACCAGGATTCCATGATTTGTTGTCTTCATGTACGCCCGCATCCCATTTTAGCAAAATGTATCTTGTATGCAAATTCATAATTCAGCAATATCCATTGAAAGACTTTTTTCATAAGGGTTTTTCCAGGTTTGCATTTGCTGGAGATCTGTTGGTCCAGATAAACGAAACCTGGAGGCTGAATTCTGAGTTCTCAGAGAGCAAGTCCATCAATGCCTGTGTTGAAGGAGTTAATAAGATTTTTTTTGTCTTGGTTGATTGCTGACATGAACACGTCAATTCGACAATCAAAGTCATCCGTGGAAGCAAGCAGTTTTTTTCCGAATCCGCATGTAGTCCCATTGTGGAGGTGGACGGTTGGCGATCATCAGATTGATTAAGGTGAATGAACAACAGGGATGCGATTTGCAATTACAATGTCTTTTATTCATAAAATTCATAATGTACAAGACAGACACGAGAATTTAAGATAATAAATTGAGGGATCAAAAGCTCATATTTTGTTTTAATTGAAATGTGCTGTTTATTGCTTAATATATGAGTTTTATTAGATATATTACACTTGTCGAAACATTCGAATACGAAAATTCCAGACGCTCAGCAATTTTTATACGAGATTTTTTTTTCCAATCGAATTGGATTTTCTGGAAGAGTTGTTGGACACTTGGAAGTTGGAATGGAAGTAGACAAAAGTATACTACAAAAGGTACTTATGAGTTATGATTACAAACATCAAATTAATACAAGGCAATTAAATATCCATAAAAGACTGGAAGTTCCATAGGATTTTGAATAAAGACGACATGGGACATTGGATTTTAAGGAGTCAGCGAAATGTATTTGAGTGGTACGTTTGGTACGTAGCAAAAGTGGACTAATAAACACAAGGGACAAGAATTGGTTGTTGTTTTGTTGATGAGAACGAGAAGAGTAAAAGAAAATTAGTATAGAAACCTGGAAAAGCCGTTAGTTACTGGATAGGTTTGAGCACTAAAATGGCATTGTGATTTTATGTGAGACGATAGGTTTTGGTTTATGTAAGAAGTATCGTATAAGGAGTTGTTGTTATATTGGGTATTAGGTAAAGTCGTCGTCATGAGACGGATTCACATTTCCCTGAGAAAATCCTTGTGTATTTTGGTCGTATTCGTAAATATTGAAATGGAAAATTTGTATTGAGGATTGGAAGTTGAATGTACAAGGAGAGAGTGAGGAGTGCATCTGCATGAGTAGAGTTGAAATGCTTTTGGCTTTCGGTAAACTCTTTATTACTTACTTTTTAGAACAAACGAGGGAAAAGGACGAGGACGACGAGTCTTGCTAGCTGCTCCATTTCCTATTTGCCATTTCCCCTAATTTACGCCAAAACTTTTACTTTTACTTTCGTCTGCTTCTCCTTCCTTTATTTCCCCAACCTTTTCTTTTTAGATGCATATTCCACTTTTCCCTTATTCCTTTTTTGGCTTTGGTTTCCTTTTCAATCCAATCTATGAGTACTAATTTATATAATCACCCATTCTCCATGTACAAATGACTGCATGTAAAGAGTACAACCATCCAGAGAGAGGCTCCATACATAATAAAATGTTGGCAAATTATGCTTCCACTCTCCTTCAGCTTAAGACTACTTCTCCTTCTTCTCATTCTCTCTTTCTCCTTTCCCATCTAAACAGCAAGTCTCACTGCCACTTTACGGAAATGGTCTGTTCCTCTCTCACTCTCGATCACCAACCACATTCAATTCACTTTCCTTTTCCTTTTCTCACTTCCTGCCAAAATCTAAAACTCATAGGATACTTACTTCTCCCATTTAGTTCCAAATCCACTTTCCCTTCACGTTTCTCAGATTTCCCACACCTTCTCTCGTCTCATAATTGCTCGAGTGCTCACTCTTATGAATTTTGTTTTTTAGATTTTCCTCATCCCCTATTTCTTTTCTAAGGGAATGTGACCTCAAAAAACTCTCATGATTATGCATTATAGACTGAACATCACAATTTTAGTCATTTTTTTTCAAAAACTCACTGATGTCTGACATTCAGCTGAGGTTGAGTAGAGGAAAAACACTCAAAGTGAAATTCCACTTTTGACATGATGAAGATGCTGATTGTTATTGTGAAATTGGTCTCACTTGGTATGCATGCTGTGTCAATGATTTAATAGAGTAAATAGTGGAATCAGTGTGGAACGAGGAGAGGAAATCAGAAATGAGGTCCGATCCTTATCACATTTTCTGGAGAGTGGTCCAGGCGGACCTCAAAAGAGCCGGAACTATTAATACTACTACAGCAACCGCTTCTCCAAATGGAATCGCACAAAAGTCTCTTTTCATAACCTTCCTTTCCCTCATTGGGAAATGCTATGCTCTGCACTGTTCCCACTTGGTGTTGCATAGGTTCCAGAGAACGACGACGCCAGCTTCGCCATTCTGATCCTCATCATAATCATCATCATTGTGATGATGATAAAATTATTCAAATATGTAAACGTAGGAAATATGGATATGAGATGAAGGCAGGCTTCTGGGACGACGACCAAGGAATTAGGCATTGCATTGCACTGCTTTCCTCGCACAAAGTCTCTCTCTCTCTCCTCTCACGCGTTGTAATACTACAACAGTCACAAAATGTAGTAGGAAATGCCTTTGCGACATCCAGTCGAAAAAGACAGTAGTAGAGGATTCCTTCTCTTTATAGGGACTTTCTCTTCCTTATCATCTCCATCATGACAATGTAGGTAAGTTTTCTCTCTCCTCGCTCTAATGGCAATAATATTAATAATAGCAGTAAGTGAAATGATAAATCTGTGATGCTGAGAGAAGGGACTCTCATGCTTATGCACCATGCTTTCTCTGGTGTGAGAAACGTAACACACAGGACAGAACACCAATGTCTTAAATGCTCCTATGCTAAACGAAAACGAAGAACGTCATTCTTTTCTTTGGTTTCTTCCGCTTAAATGCTTTCGTAAAAGTACTAACGTAGTGAGTGAAAGTATGCACAATGATTATTATTATGGACTGTAGGATTGTTCGGAGTTGTGGGACGAGAGAGACGAGACAGTCGTGTCAGGGTGTGATATGGCTACGACGACACATAGACAGAGAAAGTCTTTAGTGTAAAAGGTCCTTGGAGTATTTAGCCGAGTGAGTGATGCAACTTGATGTGTTCCATGGTTTCCAAGCTATAAAATGCATAGCTCGTTCTCCGTCTCTCCTCCAGTCGAGTTAAAATAACAATGTGGGGAATGTGAGCACATTATGATGAGTAAGTGTGAGCAAAATGAATGAATGGTGTGAACAGACGAGTCAGAGAAAGACAAGAGAGAACTGAAACTCTCACTCCAGTCAGTTTTCTCACTTGAATGTGCTGGATGGATTGTTCCATGGTTGTGATGCCGGGAGTGACGCTCTCGAATGGAACGTATATGAAACCGTAACGTAATAGTGAGCAGTTTAGAAATCATGGGAATCGTTGTTGAATAGCACGGGAAATGCCTTTTCGCCAGTCAAACTCCTCGTCATCAGCTCGTATGAAAACTGCGTATGAAATGAATGAAATGAAATGGAAGCCAGAGTGATGATGAAATGAAATGAATTAGAATAGTTTTGCGGTGTAAGCTCGCGGTCTTCGCGGTTTTCCAGCGGCACTGGATTCAATGGAACAAATGCTCCTGGAACAACTGGATACTGGAATGTGCTGAGGAATCCGAGCCCTGCCTATACATAATCATAATCAGGAGTTTGAGTAGCAATAGCAATAACAAGAATAGTCCAAAAGGATACCAGTAACTGACATGTTCACAGTGTGTGTCATAGGACCATCAAGGAATGATCATGATCCATGATGACGAGTAAATATGACGCTTGTCGACGACAAACCACCGTTGGACTTTCTCTGAATGAATGGCATATAATGTTAGCATGCATGGGACTTCTTCCAGGGCATAATGGGCAGTTCCATATCCATAGCTTTTCTCCAGTTCCTTTTAACTCGCTCCAGGATTTTCATTTCCAGGAGTTTTGGGAGCAGAGAGTTAGATAATCCAGGCTTTTAGCAGTTTTAGTACAAGACATTCTGATTTGTCTGACTCGTGACTCGTTTGGTTTGGTGGTGACTCTTCACTCTCTCGAGGGGAGAAATGTAATCGTCATAACTGCACTCCCAAGTGCCATAAAGTCCGACCCGATTTCCAATCCGGAATCCTCCCGTTTCTCCTCAACACCTCCTTTTTGCTTTATCTGTTCCCTGCCCTGAGCTAACTCCATAAATCCGGTCTCAAATATTATGTAATGCAATGTGACGTGAAAACACCGAATAGGGAAAAGAAAAGAATACAAAACGCTTTTCCCCATGTGACTCCTTCGCCTCGCCCTTGGGACCATTTATCGTTGTCGACCATTTCATTGTCTTGTTATGATACCCGAAATATCCGAATCGGGCTATTCATCAAATGTCCACAATATATGAATAATCCCATGATTTCGTCCCATGTATTATCTATATGTAACTGAATAAAATCATAGATTACAATTCCAGTTTAATATTATTTATTGCAGTAAAGTGCATTTAATTACACACTTTCACACGAATCAATCAATACTTTTATATAATCACTGAAATTATATAATTTTATTGCTAAAAATGTGCATTCAACATTTAATTAATGTTATCTTATCAAGTACCGATTCTTGCTTATATACTTAATTACTTAACTTATCATTAAACATCAATAGTAAGAGTTGAGACTTAAGATCAACACAAGAGCAACCTAACTAATAATTTGTAAGGATTCTAAAATAAAATAATACAAAAAACCATAAATATTTAACGGAATCTAAAAATGTAACCCTATATACATTTTACGATATAGTTGCGTTTAATTTGACATTGTATATTTTAATTAAAATTTCAATTATTTTACGAAGTATTGAAAATTTCATTACATTATGGTTTGTCCATTCAAAAACACATAAGTGACACTGACACGTATATATGATTACCCGAATCGTTGTCGTTGATTGAATGTCTTATGTATAAAGTCGATTAGACGATTTTAATGGATTAATATATTAATATTAACTATTTTGTCATTAATAGTTATATAAGTTGTAATGGGCCTTAATTGTAATTTTCACAGCTAAGAAAAATCACTTTGAAATTTTGTGTTCATGTTCACAAAGTTCACATTTTGATTCTTTTTCGTATACTTCGTTCGTCATTTGAGCCTTTGCAATATGAAAATCATAGTTTGAGGGTGTATCGGTGTATAATACGATTTATTGCTACACCGTTTTTAATTAAAGCTAGTTATTATTAATATTTACAAATAAAATGACAAATAGTTAAGAAGACATCAGTTTTTCTTTGTCCGTTGGAACAGTGTCGTAGTCGTATAGTCGTATTCGTATTACCATATTCGTATGGTAATTGGTAAAAATGGGCTAAATAAACGGGTAAAAAACGATTAAAACGGTACACTGACGACTGACATACAACAATATGGAAGTTTTTTGAACGTTTGAAGGGGAATTTTAAATTTCAATACAATTTTTACAATTTATTTATCATTTATCTTACCTATGTAATTAATTTAACGATTTAATATTTAATTTAGTTTTTTGTTTTGGTACAAATGTACAGCATTGATTAGGAACGAAATACGGTGCACACACTGCATTCCAAATGTCATCGCATGAACTGGAACTTAAACGCAGACACGATCGTAATTAACTTAATTACCTATAAATTAGCACTACAAATTAAATTAGATATAGCCTAATGATATTTTATAGTACACTCTTACCTTTCATATTAACATTAGAATTTACAATACTTTATCTCTATTATTGTAGCCGTTTTAATTATTGCATGATCCAGAGATTTACTAAAAATTATGAAGATTCTGAAATTCTGAACCCTATTTAAATTAGTTTTTAAAATCCACAATAGCGACACTTTTAATGAGTTTTATCTGAGTTTAATTTGTATTGCCCCTTTTTGATGTTAGTTTTGCAATTTTTGTCCAGTTCAGTTGTATTATGCAGCAGATCAGCATTTTTATACGAAAAGCTTTGTCAGGCCTCAGTTTTTGATTTCCAGGAATTGTTAATTTGTTAATTTTGCAAAAATTGAATTGAAAGAGACCGAATGAGATGATGAGAGATTCATCCTTTTGTTTCGTGAATTGTTCTCACGATAAATTTTGAAATGAAATGATACTAAGAAAGTTGAATGTGGAAAAGGAAAGTATTAAAATTGCTGTGTGAATGCATGCGTTGTCTCTTCATTTGAGTCTCATTTGAAAGAAGAAAATTGGAATTGATGCTGCCACGATAAGTTTCTCCAGCTTTTCATGGCGTACAAAGAGAAAACACAACCTTTGGATTGTTTTTGTCTTATTTTCTCTTGTCTGTCACATGGAAATGGAAAAACAATAGACACTTTCCCGCAAAAGAGACATTTTGGCTGGCACAACTTTCTTGTCATCATCAGATGTAACTATCCATCCATCCGAAGCATCTTCGATGTCGTCATCCTCTCATCATCATCATGATGTATGAAAAGAGAATGGGAGAAAGAGCAAGACGATGAAAGTAGAATATGCGATTGTCCTTTTACACAAGACATTGTCGACAAGAGGAGAGAATTGGAGCAAACGAGAAAATGTCGTACATGTCGTCTCCAGTAAAGTATCTATCTTGAAAAGTTGGTACAAAGTGTGAAACAATGCACACGATAGACACTTTCAAAACAGCTCATGTCAATCCTAACTGTGTGGACACAATGCAAAACAAAACAGGGAGCCAGAAGACTTTTCTGTGGACATTTCCTGTGTCGTTCGAGTTCCCTTGTCGCTTTTCAAAAAGTCTCAAAACCAAAGTCACTTTGTGTGAATACGATTTCCAACTTGGAAATCATTAACATTATCAAATTTACCTAATCAAAGTTTCAGTTTTCATTTTGGAAAACAAAAGACGCTACACAATGTCGAAGGACAATAGAGCATTGTGACAACACTGGATAATTTGCCCAATCAATATGATGATGAAATGATCATGTTTATATAGGTACTATAGTCTATGTATTCAGCACATCTTTTCAAAAAACAACTTTCAGAATTCAGAATGGAATTTAAAAAAACGATGCGAGAGACGAGTATCTTCAGAATTCTACTTGTATAAGATTGCATTACCAAAAATTGAATTGGCAGAGTCAATGGAAAGAGAAAGTAGGAAATCATATTTTTAGTTCACGAGAGAGTTCACGAGGTGTGATTGTGAAGCGATTGTTCACCAAAAAAAAAACCGGTGCATGTGTGTGTGCTATGAGCAAAAGATAGACTTGAAATTCTATGCACATCATTTTGCAGCGGATATGACTTGTCTACACAAAAACGAAACGATATAAGGATGAGATGAGATTCTCATTTAAGAAGAAAAGGGTGAATTGGAAGCGTTGGAAATAAGATTACGTTTTCCATTCTCAGTGCTTAATTATTCGCGTGAGTTTGTACTACTACATGAAGATTTTGAAGGGAATATGGAACGAAATGACGACATCAACATGAGAACAAGGAGACGAAGAAACACTAAAGCATATCCAGAGCATTAAAAACAATACAGTTAACAGCAAGACAACTATGTTTAGAAGGAACGAGAGCAAGGAGAAAAGAAGAATCATAAGTTGCCATTTGCCATTCGGCAAATTCCATAGAGTGAAATGAGAAAAGCTCTCCCCGACAAATGCTATTATCTCTTTCCCTCCGTCCGTATTTTCCTTGACGTGTTTGTTTTTTAATGCGTAAGCGTCCCGGTCGGGTCTTTCGGAGTCGTCCTCATCTCCGATTCTTTCCAATTTCACTCTTCGCCTCTTGTGCCACTTAATACCTCACATGCTTTCACCAACCCTTGTGACTTCCTCGCATATGCACTTCATACCTAATTTATGCACATTGTAATACAGTTCACAAAGCGTCAGCAAAAGCTTAAAAAACGGTACAGCCGCAGTATGGACCGACAATCGCCTCCAGCGTTTGGTTTACATAAGACGATACGATTCCCAATCCCATACGTATCCTAACTTTTGTCCAGTATTTCAACATGTCAACATGTCAACTATGCGAATTCATAATATTGAGTGACACGGTAAATTGTTTTTGCAATAGTTGCATAGAACACTCAGAAAAAAATTGTGCACAAAATGTGGTGACAAGACGAGAAAGAAAATCGCGTACGCGGAGCACGGCATGGTGTTTTTTTGTGTGTGACCAAATTGAAATCTAGGGATCGGCACAATGCACACAAAACATTAGCGTCTGAGAGCACGTCATTAAAAAGAAAGCCACAGTTGAATGAGCACAGACAAAATGATGGAAATGAAGCCCACACGAGACGCCAAGACTTGAGACTGACTCACTCCTGGGCACATCGTCAGGAGAGCGAAAGAGAGAGAAAGAGAAAGTGAAAAGGAAAAAAAAAGAAATGAGAGGAGAATGAAGGGAAAAGGAGTCTGTTCGAAGTGCGGCACAACGGGTCGTCTTGACAGGCATTGTTTCACCATCCTAACGTTCATAATGAGCCTTGGAGCTGTATGCAAATTTTTTGACTGACGCTAAGAAACTCGTGCTGTTTCGTCGTTTTCGAGTGTGCAGATGACATAGGAACCACTCATCAGCTCTACCCAACTTCCCCGTTGGTTTCGGTTGACTCAACTTTGGTTGAGACGAGGCACACAAGCACATACACACATCGCATTACTACTTTACTACTTTCCTATTATACTATCACCATTTTAGGGTTTCGAATGCTTTCCTTTTGCTCCTCCTTGCTCTCCTCCACAATCCATTTACTACTTAATATTATATCTCATCCATTCTTCATACTGAGTCACATTCCACATCCACATTACGAATACTATACATGTATACCCGCCACCTTTTAGCAACCGTATACTGTATTACACAAAACCGAGATTCGGATTCGAGGAAAAGGATTCCCGGCTACGTGCCCGACCCGTTCGTTCTTATTAATATTAGTAACTGCCATGTCTCTTGCTTTTCCCATTGCCTTCCCATGCTGTCTCCTTCCTCCAAATGCTTTCTTTGTCTTTTGTCTCCTGCTGCACTTGAGCAAGTGTGAGCTGCTTACTTCTCTATAAACTATTATAGCTTTCTAATATAAAGTATAAGTTAAATGCGTCGTCGTCAGACGTCTAGCGACTCATTGAGACACAATCCTTGCCCCGAATGTGTTGTTGTGTGTTATATTAAAATGCACAAGGTTTAATGGTCTACTATGGATTTCACGAATATATGAAGCAATGGAGACGAGCGTGAGGAGTGAGTATGTATACACAGTTGAAACTGTGGGAATTGATCGTTTTCTCTCCATGAGTCTTCTTTAACTCTTGTCTGTATGCAAGAAGCGATTCCATGCCAAGCCAAACCCAAAAACAAAAGGGACCCAAATTATTAGACATTCTCCTAATGTGTTCCGTCTGCATCTGCACATTTCACAAAATATGCTTGTGTTTCGTACTCAGGCACCCCTTTTCACGAAAAGGGGATGGATGACATCTTGAACGTAATTGTGCAACTTAAAAAGGTTACAATGTTATGTGACGAAATACGTTACCTTATTTATAATTTTAGGTACAGATTATAGGGATGTGTAATGTAATTAACGTGTCGGTCGTTTACTTGTGCGAAAACTTTTGGAATTGCGTACATACAGCATAGTGAGTTCAAAAGTGGAAAAGGAACGTGGGTCCCACATGACCTTCGACTTCATTAATGTGCCCGCTTAGAAGTTGAGGTTGAGTGTAATTAGCACAAGATTTACGTATGTGCCCAAAAGCATTTAATTTGGTCACGGGTTCTGGTCACCCTACCCGTGCATCGCACACTTGAGTCACTTTGAGTAACACACATGGATGACCACGCAGATGGGTTTGTATTCTATCCCCAAAACCATTTTGCAACAAATACGAAAGTAAGAGAATGAGCATAGTTCCAAAAAAAATAACCGGGTTTTGGTTTTCTTCTACCCGGTTTCCACTTTCAGTCTCCAGTAGCTTTCGAAACTTCCCCATGCCTAATTATGCAATCCACTACTGGAGAAATGTAAGGATATTATAACCGTGTACCTTGACTCTGTGAGAGATCCCCTTTTCCCACTATACTTTCCTTTGCTACCTCTCATCTCCGCCATGTATACAAAATTCATCTAATTATTTTAATTATACGGGCCAGTTTTAATTCACCCATGAATGCAGATCGGTTTAAACCCTTGCCTTTCCCTTCCGTTCCTTTTCACCTCTCTCAACAACTTGTGAATGCGTTCTCTACTGCTCTCAATGGTCACAAAACGCTTCTTCACTCAACTCGAAATTCAACTCATCTCAAAACAACTCTTCTTTCTTTCCAATTCCTGTTCCAATTCATGGGAATGTTTTCACCCATTCCAAGCCATGCTGCGTGAGACTGTAAAAAAAACTCGTTCTTCCATGTTGTAATGCACCTTTTCAAAAAAAAGGACGACGACTAACATGCTCATGTTGTTGTTTTTCTCACACAGCTTCATCATACGTGCTCTTATGAACTTTCTCCACATTTTTTGAGTTATATGTCAATCAATACGCAAATTAGTGCGCGGGTTTCCGGGTTTCGTTTTCTCTATGGTTTTTATGTGTGTAGTCTCTTTCCCCGAGCCTGGTAAAGCATCCATTGAGTTTTTCAAGTACCTTTTCACATTTTTCCAGAATAACTACACCCACTCACTCAAAAAAAACTGACTGATGACGACGGCTGCTCTTGACTTGATTTTTGCATACGAGTCCTTTCCTAACTGCTTCCTCCGCATGTTATATCGAAAAAAAATGGTTAGGAAATGGGTAATTTCACGTGGCATTTTGTTGTTTGAAAGATGAAGGGAATCCGATAACGGTATTAGGTTTATAATATTAGGAATATTAGTTTATACAAGGAAGGATGGAAATGAGGAGGAAGAGATGTACAAAGTTAATAAGGAGGAAGGAACAAGGTTCCTGAGAAGGAAAAGGGTAAAGGTTTTTAGTGTTATATGGTGTGACACGGGGTTCGCATAGGAAGTAGCCTTATTGGTCCATGTATGGTGACTTTGTGGAAGTACAAGTCTCCTCGGAGCCTTTTTTTGATGTCGTTGCTCGGTTGCTCCTCTTGACTGTGAGCAAGACACATATTCATTTGACGCCCAGCGAGGCAAGACAAGGGAGACTCAAGTGAAGCTAACATAACATCACATCAGCTTCAGGAGACGTTTCCTTTCTGAGTTTTAGCTTTATTTCCTCTTTAGGAGAAATGAGTCTGTGAGGATGCAGGACCTTATAAGTTAAAGTATGTATGTAGCCGAGTAGTAAAACCCTGGTCTTGTCTCTTCTCCTAGACACAAACACACATCAGTGAGAAGAGAGAGTTTGGTTGCTTAGGTTCGGGTCTCGTCTTAAAGAGTTATAAGGAGAAAGTCAGTGGGAACAAGAGCGACGTGAAGGAGTTTGAAGAGCAAGAGCGGAGAGAGAGACTTTGCAAAGCAACCAACATGCATGCATTAGCATTAGCGCACACTCTCCTAATTTTCTAAGATCAATCAATATTTCCATCCCAAGCTAAAGACTCTGAGAGACTCACACTCACACATACACACACTGAACAAAATCCTTGGGAGTGAGGAGTTTGAGTTTGAGTGAGCGTCTCGCTCTGTTTTAAGCTGAAGGGACAGGGACGCCAAAGCTTTTGTGTATGGATATGCATGATGATCGTACACTTTCTTTGCTTTCTCTCTCTCTCTCATTTCTTCCCGTCTTCTTTTCCACTCTGCTTTTCTCTATGTGTGCACATGCACTAACAATTCCCACTACCGCGACTCATTTCATATCGTCTTCATCACATCCCTCCTCGAACGAAAAGCTTTAAGTTTACAACATCATGCAAAACTTTCTCTTCTTCTCAAAGTGCACTGCTGGACTCAACGGCAAAGCAAGCCATGTGTATTAGCTCTCAAAAAGCACCGAACACTATTTTACTTTACGTCCTACCTCCTTCTTTCCTACAATATCCGTAACAATGCCAATGTCTCAGTGCTATATGCTCAAGTGAAACTCATTCAGTACACATTCAGTCCAAACGGTCTTCTCTCTCTCTGCCTCTATCCTTCTTATTTTCAAAGTCTCCCCTCGTTTTCTCCGGGTGAAATTAATGTGTGCTCACTCTTGTCGGAGTGGAATGAATGTTTTGCTCCTGCTCTTGCTTTCCTTCCCTCACATTCCTTTACATAATGCGTGTGCATGTGCGATGTGTGCATTTGATCTTGTGTCTTTCTTTTCACCAACTTTCCGCTCCCATTAGCATACCTCTTCTTACTTTCTCAGCATTTACATGCTATACAACCACCTTGTCTTCCCACTTGAGATTACACTGCAATCACGCACTTTCCCAACTATCTCTCCTTCAAAATGGACATGTGAAAATCTTTAGTTTCTCTCCTCATTGTCTTCAGTAGCTTTTCACACCTTCTAAAAATGCAGATAAGGAAAAAAAAGTTTTTGTCCTTTCTCCAGATTTGTACTCGAGACATTTTGGAGATCCTGATTCTGAGTTTGAAAGTATACAGGCATACTAATATACGAGAAGACTATAAGTATAGTTTGATAGTGCTAGTAACATATGCAAATCCTGATGTGGAATTAACATTTCCAATTACATAATCCGACTAAAATGTAGACAGTTGCCTGTGAGAATGAAACAGAGATTAAATTGATTAAATGTAAGTCCGGACAGGACAGAAGAGCCATGAAGACAAGCACATTCCTTATTCCACACAGTCTTATTCACAGTTCATATGCATGAGTGAATGAAAGGAAGAAGAGAAGGCGGAGAGGAAAGCAACGAGACTTCTCACACACACTAAAGGACTATGCAATGTGTAATAGTCGAGAGTGAAAGACACGGTCGTCTTGTCTTGCTCCTTCAACCTTGTTCCTCCTTTTCCTTTCATTTTGCTCTTTATACGGTTTTGGTTTATCATATCATTTCACGGACAGTTCTCATTCTCATACAAGGTTTCGGGTTTTCTATAATCAGTTAAGCATATCCATACAAAATTACAAAGCGTTGCGTGAAGTTAATGCCCGGAAAAGCCTCGGCCACAGACGTCGACGTATTTACAATCCATCTTGGATGGGTATCACGGAAAACCTCGACGCCTTCACATTCTCTGTCTAATTTTAATAAGACGGAGAAGGACTTTCCACCGACTTTCTTCATGTGAGTGAGTGAGTGTAGAGAAGTAAAGAGAGACTTTATATCAAGTTTATATCAAGTCTATTTTCTTCTTATCAAAAGCTTCCCTATGATGCCATGCAAAGAGTGTAGGAATTAGGAAGGTCGGATGAGTATTTATATGAGTATAAGGTTTAAGGACGAATTAAAGCTGACGCTTGACTGAAAGAGAGAGACTGAGACTGCCGAAGACGAAGACACATGGTACACCTTGGTCATGTAACTTTGCACATGGTCCTCTCTTCCTACGGTTCAAAGCGTTTTCTCTTGTCCATATGGACGCATTGAGAAACCCACCTGACATTGCCCGTCGGAATTTGTCTTTTCCAAGGTGAGTTTAAGGGAAAGGAAGGTTTTTGCATTACGTTCGTCTACGTGGAACTAATCTGTTCATCTGTCGAGAAGCTCGAGATGAGCAATCCGCTCGCTTGAGTGCTTTCCTTTGGATTTTCACTTTCTCCGTCTTCAGCACACTCTCCCACATCATTCAGTCAGTCAGTCACTTGCTTGCTTTTCATTTCCACTTCCTTCACTTATCTTATAGTCTCTATCCTTTTCCCTTTTCTCTCCTTCAAAACAGTCAGCTTTTTGATTGATAAATAAAATGAAAAAGCTCACAAAAAAAAAACAAAAAAAAATTCTTTTTGCTCTTTTCCATTCGAGAAAGATTAACGATTTTGAGTAAGTGCTCCAGACTTTTTTTCTCCAGTAATTAAGCAAGATGTAACATGCAAGCATAATACATTTTCAACGTTTTTTCTCCTCTGTCGCCTCAAGTCGAAAATTCCATTTCCACTTTTCCAGTGTCCCTAATTTCCTTTTCATTTCGTATTTGCAGATGCACTGAACTGGACAAAATCCATACACTTTTGAGTTTTCAGGAAAAGTTACGTAATAACAACGCAATACGAACAGAACTTCGGTTGACCTATTTTTAGAAAAATAAATATTAGTAAATTACTAAATTAATTGTAATTTGATTATTGTTAATTAATTTTTGTTTACTTTTCCTTCCTGTTCAAGCATTTTAGAATTTTGAAGATTAGACACAAAACTGAGACTGAAGAGAACAGCTACGAATTCAAATCTTCCAGCTTGTTTCTCCTTCGTCCTCGTCTTCGTCTTTCTCTAATCAGGGGAAGGGACAATCCTTTGAATCCTTACATGCTAATCTTCCTTTCAAAGATTTTGGCTACAAAACTTAGTGTTCTCTTGCCCGCCTCTCATTGGCAGTCTATTGTACATTAACTGTTATCAAGCAAGATTTCCTCTCACTCTCTTCTTATGCAACTAGAATTAATCCTTTCCTTCCTTCTCTCAGATTTTGCTATTTAATTCCTATAAATCATCTCAAAACTCGTCCCTTTACTTTCAACTCTTACGCGACACACTTCACAACTTTCTTCATTCCCTAATGTTTCTACTTGCCCCTTCTCACAGAGCCTCAATAATTAACTAACTATAGCGTGCTAATTACTAATTAAATCTTGATCTATAATAATATTACACTTTAATACTTTTCAATGTGAGGTAGTGAGTTCCAATATGCATTTGAATGCGGCACATCAATGCATTATTAAAGTACACACTTTATCCTATAATTGCAATTAAGTACCCGTTACCATTTGAAAGATAATCGTGTAGTCATGTATTACACACCTAAAAAATACCCGACACCCGAATGAGTTTTAAAACCCGTTATCGTTGCTTGTGAAGTTGAATTCAATTAGTTAATAAGTTTAATTACTATGTAATCTCTTATTCTCTCCTTACGTAATAGCAAAGTTTCAATTTACTATTACTAAAATGAAGGTTTTTAATTAAGTTTACGAATTAGGAGGATTCATTACTTTTTTTCATGGTACTGAAAATCGTATACTTGGTTGCAGTGACAGTCCGTAATTTACGAATTCGGAGACGTTTTTTTCACATGACGAAAGTTTTGTATGATTAAATTGATTAATTAAATTGTGGATTATGCTATGCTACACTTGAAGGTTTCTTATGAATTTTGTATTTTTTAAAAAATATTTAATAATTAATAATGTAAGTTGGGTCTTTCCGCGATGTCCTGATTTTTACATTTAATTTTAATTCAAAGATGATTTGATCAGAGAGCCAGTTTTTGAAGTCATTTATCATCATCGTTTAATCCGACTCTGTCAGAAGCAGCTAAACCTCCCGGGGGTAGGATGTGTGACAAAGCCGAAGCAAAGGGGAAATGTCCCGGGTACTCACCGAAAAGGGAAGCTGCAGCAAACGGATTAAATCCAGCAGGAATATCAGGCGGGTCTACAAGACCTAACCCCAGGTTTGCAAGTCCCAATGGTGGAGACGCTCCCGGAGAAGCTGCTGAGTGGTGATGATGATGTGGATGATGGTGATGATGATGATGATGCGGGGGTGGGAGTCCCAATCCTTTACTTTTGTAATTGTTGTTGTGATTCTGTCCACGGTGATTATTAGATGACGGAGGAGAAGTCCTCGTGGTATTGTTATTGTTGGTAGCAGAAGGATTGTTGTTATTGTGGTGTTGATGATGGTTCGAAGAGGATTCCTTCGTGGAACTGCTAATATTGTTATTAGTTGTGATCGCTGGCGTTGTTACGCTCGGAGTGCTGCTGGAATTAGAGGAATTCGTTCCTCCTTTATTTGCGGCATTTTCCAGTGCCATGTCCAACCCCTTTTTCAATAAGTCCAGTTTGAGGGATTTACCGTATTTCCCTCGAACGTACATGAGCAGGCTGTTGTATGGAATGCCAAATATCCGGGATGCCTGCCGGGTTCATTAAATTGACGTTTTCAGTCTTACACACCGCATTGCATACCAAATTTATCAAATTATGAATCGTTTTTTATATAAGTCTCGTACTGTAGAATCTATTAGTTTGTTATTAGTTTGTGGTGGAGCTGAAAAAAACGAAGTTAGACTTGATGAACAGCAAAACAAACGTACCTGTGACGTAGTCATTTTCTTATTCCAGACATTATGTAATGCTTCTGTCAGATCTGCATTGCTCCATGCTCTCGGTGGTCCACCTCTTGGTGCACTGTGTTGCGCCCTGTGCCGTCCGAAAATCGGAGCAGGACCTAAAGGAACGCCAGGCCAGCCCACAGGACTGCCCCGATGACCAGGTCCACCAGCACCTGCACCTCCTCCAGTTAGATTATTAGGTCCATGCTGATTGACAGGATGTCCAAGATGATTCCCATTACCTCCACCACCCAAAGGTAATGGAAGCGGGAGTGGAAACCCAGCCGGGGAAAACACATTCGGAGGAGTTGATGGTGACTCTCCTAATCCGTTGTTGCTCTCGTCAGAATGCTGACCACCGAATGGAAGTGAAAGTGGTCCGTTTGCATTGAGCCCCAAAAAGAACGCAGATGGACTCGGTGGAGAAGTTTTGAATGCAGCCAACCCGGGTAAGTTGATACAATTTCGATTCGGCCCATTTGGACCGTGCAAGTGTGGCGGATCAGGACCCAAACCAAATAAGGAAAAGTCACCTGGGAATGGTTTTCCGTCTGGCGAGGGTAGAGGTGATCCGTATCGGTCGTTTGGGGATGATTCTTCATTAGAATCTGCTGTGTCCCGTTTTAATGGATTCTGGACACAAACCAAACACAATATTTTTTATTTCAAAGCTAAATGTCAGGTCATGCGGTCTACTCTAACGACTTACAATCAAAGATCTTCTTTTCTGTGGTGGTGAAGGTGTTTTGTTAGTTGACACTTCCATCGCCCAAGCTCGTCGCAAAGGATTGACTTGCAATGAATTCGAATTAGTACGATAATCAAGCACAGCATCCGCATCCTCTAATTCCCTGTCCAATTCCTCATCTTCATCTTCCATTTCCCGATTCCCAGTATTTCGAAGACAGTATGGTTTACGAGATGATCTCCGATGTCGAATGTGTGAATGACGTCTTTGTAATGTAAGTTGACTCGGTAGCGGGACCGGCAACAACTTCTCCTTGCTCAGAAAATCACCCGGGTGGTCTTCAGAGTTATGCGGAGAAGGTGGAATCTGGAGCAGCGGGAGTTGCACCGGTGCTTGTTCGTCTGGGGTAACGTGACACAAGAGGGACGCCGCGGCTGCTCCTGCTGATGTTTTCCTGAGATCCTGAGCGACAAAATCTCCAGATCGACGACGTGGTCTTGCCTGTCAAAAACCCCGGAATATTCTAATCATCTCATGCATATGTATTCTTTCGACCACTGACCTCTTTGCGAAACCCGAATTAACATTTTGACCTCTTTCAAAACCCGACTTTTCAAATAACGACACTTTATATGCATGGAAGAATAACACGAAATAGCTTTCGGATCTGGGTTTCTTGAAGTCGTGAGAGTCGTTCCATTTAGCAAACAAATACTACAAGGGATCTCGTCCAATTTGCATGAAGAATTTAACTATATAATGTACTACTATAAGTATAGAATTAGGTAAAGAAAGGGGATTTTAAAAAATTAGCGAAAATGTCGCATGCTAACCTGTTTTCGACGAGGAATGAAAGAATTGTTATGATTCGTGACATTGTTGACGCTCAGATTGGATGAATAATGATTATCCCCCGGTAGGTCAGTGTGAAGTGGTTGTTGCTGAGTTTGGTGTCGACCTGTGGCGGGCAGCATGGTCATACTTTGGGACTGCGTTTGCAACCGTGCGGTTTGTGGTTCTTCCCTCTGGAATGAGGCATTACATTCATTGTGTGGAGAAATCCGAGCTGATGTTGATGAGGAGGATGACAAAGACGAAGTCTTTGAGGATCTCAGGTGAGAAGCACCCATTGACAAATTTAAGAGTTTGGGTGACGCAGGTCGACCACGGCTCTCCAGGAGCACTTCATCCTCTTCTTCATCATCTCCCATCACATCATCATCCAATTCCAATGCTGCTGGGGTGACTTGCTGCCTCTTCACCACTCCATGTTTCTCTCCTGCCTCCGTTATTAATTGTGACTGGGGCGGTCTTTGCGGTGACTTCATCGTCGCTCCCGTCGGCATTCCACAACTCTGTCCATGATTATTATTACTTTTCTCATTCTCACTCTTCTTGAAGGATTCGAATTTGTTCACATAGTCGAGCAACCCCCGAATCTAAACATACACAAAAACAATTCAATTGTCATCATCACAAAACTCTCGGGAACTTTGTACACATTTACTAATTCCAGCATTTCCTCATGATTCTTAAATGCAATCGCGTTTTTCACTCGGTTCTCATCCTTTCTCCCCATTCTCACTTGACTAATTTTGGGCACATTTCCAATACCCGGATTTCCTGAGAGAAAGCATTCCAAAGAAGCATAACACACCCGAGCCGTGTCTATGCACATTAATTTCCTATATTTTATCATATCAATGTGATGTATCTTTCATCTGCATTGTTCCTCTCCATGTTACTACATTTTCGTATCCCATTTTGTACTAGTTCTACTCAATGAACGTCCCAAAACGCAAATTGTAAGCCCGACGACGGGCGCCGCGTGCAGTTGAGTTTGTCCCTTTTCCTCTTGTCTTTATCTCAAATATGCTCTTTTCGGCTCAACCATTCAAATGTGTGCAGACAAGTCGAAATAAATTGAATTCTAATTTTCAAAATGAAGATAATCATGTTAAAAGCTATAGAGAACTGTAACGTATACTACAGAACAAGGTATAGTTGTATAATTCTGACATTTAGTATGACGTACGATTCAAAATTCCAAATTTTTGAAAAGTGATACTTGGGTTCATCTTGTTCATTAGAATGTGGTTGTGTGCATAATACGTAAAGAAGTTCCAGTCTTGGAGTATTCAAGGTAGGATTTCTAAAATTGTAATTCTCAAGCTTCATTACGCTCTCTCAGTTGTGAATAATGGCGGAGACTGGAAATGATGATGGGAAGCATAGCTAATGCGTACTGTTAATGGATAAAAGCATTATTGAAAGACCATGGAGGAAGAGAAAAGGGTGAAAGGCCACAGTCCAGTGGTCCACATGAGCAGTGGAACGGAAAGACAACTCCATGGAGGACTGGTGCTTCAACGGAAGAGGTAGAAGGTTCATTGAAGCCTGGAGTTGCTTCGTGTCAATCAAGAGAAAGAGCGGGTAAAAGACGAGACGAGAGGAACCGGGCAGATGATGATGAGGACGTTGCGTATCTTCTGCCTGAGTCTCTATTCTTCCACTATCACCTGCATATGATTTGCCTCAAAAGTTGATTTCCACAAGACAGACTGGGTGGGCATAATAATATCGCTTTCCCTGTGTTTCCGCTTGATGATTTCATTTAAAGGATGGTTAATGAGAAAGACGACGGGCGGAGTGAACTCAAGTAAAGCATTCAGCAAAGCTACACGGGCTGGAAATATCAGTAACTTTGAAGCTAACTGGAATTCCTGTACACTCTCATTCGAATTTATATCTTCCTACCTTTCCAAAGTGTAACTGTTACTACTAGAGGAATCCGCAACATTTCCAGCTTTCTCTGGAAATGTGGAACAGATGACTGACTCGTGTGACGTTGCATTGCTTTGGCATCTTGACAATGTTCAGGATTTGAATAACCTACCCCTTTTTGGGTTTTATGAGAGAAAGGGGTTGTGTGTTTGAGAATCTGTTTGAGACCCGAAGACTCAAACTCACTTGACGTTGTACAACTCTTAGCTAAAACGTACTTTCACGTCTGTCTCCTCCTTTCTGTGAAATTACTCGAC
This sequence comes from Harlomillsia oculata, assembly GCA_019776145.1. Lineage (NCBI taxonomy): Eukaryota > Metazoa > Arthropoda > Collembola > Entomobryomorpha > Oncopoduridae > Harlomillsia > Harlomillsia oculata. Next base: position 19,349 of record JABASF010000431.1, on the reverse strand, counting down.
ATCATATTATCAAAAGCGTTCTCAAGTCGAAGGACCATGTCAACTCATGCGGGAGTTCGTGAGCAGCCCCCAATGACTCTAAAGTCGGGTTTTCCTGGTTTCACCTTCATGTCAAAAGTCAACCTTAAGGAAATATTGCGACGCTGTGTCTCTACTATACATAGTGCTTGTGTTTCCTCAAGTGTCGGACGTCTTTGGTACTTTTGCCTTCATCCTTTTTAACCCCCCGACTGAGAAAATGAAGAGGAGTGAAAATAATTCACAGGAATAATTATGTTACCCCACAAAATGCCCGGAAGCTAACTTTTGAGATTTTGGATTATGCATCAGTACAAGACGCATGATGAAGACGCGTTTTTTTTCTCTTGAAAAACTCATTATAAAGTCACCGGTGTGTAAAAATGCTAAAGATGCACGTTTGAATTTAATTAATGTGAAATGAGGACAAATGAGTTTTTGTACCTGCAAGGACTCAGCTGCCTTGATGACAGTAGCTAGACGATCTGAGGAGACGTCTACTTCTCCGCGGTACATAAAGTCAATGAGGGCTTGAACTTCCCATCCATGGAAATCCTTGAGAACGATGACCGGGTGCTTGCAAGGGTTCTCAGCAAAGATCCTCTGGAAATACTCACTACAAGCCGACAAAACGATTTTGTGTGCTCGGATCTTGACTGTTTTCTCAGCTTTATAATTGTCGAATTCCGTAGTATGTGTTTCATTTGCATGGTCGTCATTGTCGTCATTGTCGTCATCCTCGTCGTCATCAGGGTCACAAACAAGGGTGACGTCCACAAAAGTCTCATTGTACAAGAGAGATTCGAAAGCCAAGAGAATGTGGTTAGGATGATTTTTCCACCGGAGGTTGAAATGCGATGACAGGATTTCCGAAGAAGTTACAGCCGTGTCGAACTCTTCATGGCTCAACTGCTCATCCACAAACTGTCTCCTGGAAATATGTGAAGCTGGAGAGGATTCAGCTTCTTTTGAAGTTGAGACTGATTGTGTCACCTTTTCAACCGGTAATGGAACATTAGTTTCTTTCCTTCCAGCTTCTTCACACTTGCTCAAGGCTAAAGGTGAAGAGGAGATCATCTTGTCAAAAACATTGATACTTTTTCTCTCCCTCACATTTCCTGACCAATCATCATCTTCGTCATCTTCTTCATACGCTGATCCGTCCATGTTCACTTCATCATCTTCATCTTCAAAGTCGCTGTGAGTGCGAAGGATCTTGGTCACGAGGGTAGGAGCAATCCGATGCCGGGTACTAATCTCCCGCTTTCTTCTATTCCGACGCCGGACTTGTTCCTCCTTCTCAGCTTTCTCGGCTGTGACGGAATCACCAGACGTCTCGGAATGGTAATTCTCCTCCTTCAAAGATTCTCTTCTACTAGCACAATTCTTTGAAAAATGTGCATGTTCATCCAAATTTTGATCTTGTGAGTGCTCAATTACAAGGGGATGGGCATTCTTGAGAGTGGAAGTATTTGTGGAAGCAGGAGCCGTGGCCACGACGGTGGTTGTCGATCTGAGAGGAGTTGGAACTCCTGCCGAAGAAGTGGAATTGGATGTGGATGCCATTATCGATTATTAATTAGTCCCGGTCTCTGTGTGCAAAATTCAATTAAAATCAGACTTGACTTGACTTGTCTGTGAGCTCCTGCCAGACTTCCTCTTATAAAGACAGCAACATGCACACACATCCGCACACAAGCAATTTCCATCAGACTTCTCTCTCTCTCATACATCACTTTGTTCTCTTTTCTCTCTCTTTTCTCTCTTAAACAACACAAACCAACAGAAAACCTACCAACTACATCCTTACTACTATCACCATTCTAAGCTCTCAGCCAAAAGCACACACATGTGAGCATTCATTCAATTGATACTGGAATATTATAACCCGAACATCTCTTCTCTCTCCCAGTTTCAACGAAAAGCGTCCCACTTCCTTTCGCTCCTGAATCCGATATCTCTATCGTCTCTTTCGGAGAGTCAAAGGGTTTTTCCCGGTTTTCCTATTTCCCCTATCTCTTCCACTTGACATATCCAGGATACATCTTACATACGTATCTGTCCGCATCCCTTTTCTCTTCTCTACTCTCTCTCGCTCATTATTATTATTGCCACTACCATTTCAATATTATATGTAAGGTACACTATACTTGTGCTATACTACCCGAAACCCGACTGTTAACTACCCGGTTGCATACTCTTTGCCAGGTTCCCTGAAAACAATAATAATAATTTACTATGTGAAATATACTACATCCCCGTCCTTGATTCCAGGACACATTACCCCATTCAATAGACGTTGTATAATAAGTCTTCAGTAGTGATTGTGTGCATGCATGAGATCCACACAAAAGGAAAAGGGGGATAGAGAAAGAAAAGCTCTGTCATATCAAAGCTTCTATACTCATTATAAAATGAGAATCAACTGAGAGAGAAGGTATAATATCATCATTTTGCTTTGGTGTTGTTGCATTGATTTTAGTAGTGGTACGTTAGTTATGGGACTATGAAGGAAAGACGTGGCATAAGAAGAAAGCACAAGGCTTTCATTATTATGGAGCGAGTGAATAATGTAATATAATTGGTATACAAAACAGGAGTAAGAGACGAGATGAGAGGACGAGAGAGGACGAGTTATGGTGGGTCCACATCCACATCCTCGTCCACATCTCCACATCCACACACAAAAGCCTCACACATACGGGGAAAGACAGAGAGGGACTATTAAAGCGACAGTCTTGAAGTCTGCAAAGTCCAAAATGCTTCATCTTGGTTTGCTTGCGAGAGCAACGAGACTACTACACTTTCTAATGCAATTTAAAGTGGCAATATCACCCTCGTGTCGGGCTAATTTATATGGAATCCATTATTATATTAGTTACTTCAACTTGAGAGGGAAACTGAAAAGGAGAAGCAGTGAAAGTCACTACAAAAGCGATGGGAACAAGGGACTCATTCCTTACATTCACCCAAGCACATACATCCCCACTTTACTTCTTTAATGGGGTGCAATGCAATCCTTTTCCTTTCCTTCTACACACTATATAACACGTTCAGTACTTAAAATGCACTTCCACTTTCTTTGTGTGCTGGAACGTGTGCATGGACACAAAGTAGTGAGTATAGTATATATTTATATACTGTTTAGTACATTCACTCCAGTGAACTGAGAGTGACTCTCTGGACAAAACCATCTTTATTGTAGTACGCCCATGTACGCCCATTTTATGTGTTTAAGACGATAGGACTGGGGATAGTGCCTTATTCTTGGAAATGCCCGCAAAACGATCTCCTTTTCTTGAGACAGGAGACAGATGAAGTGGTGGATTCCGCTAACCAACGAAACCATTTTGGTGTTGCTTAGTGCTCAAGGAATAATGAGAGGAGAAATGTGTGAGGAACATGGTTTGTGGATTGAGACAGAAGTGTACGAAATGGACGGATATTACATTGTTTTCCAGCCAACACCACACACACACACTGGAGAACTCTGGAAGTCTCCAAGTGTATAATACATTAAACACATGGAGAGAGATTGGTTGTCTTGAATGACTGTGTGCATTGAGAAGCATGGCACACACACACAGGGTCGTTATTGAGAGCATTAGTATTTCGAAAGGCGAGTGAGTCGTGAGAGAACAATAGATTTTCTCCATTTTGGTATTATAACTAGGAGTAGTCGAAGGACAAAGGTTTCGGCCCACCGTGGAAGAAGAGACACAGGGGAAAATTGTAAATGTGGCCTGTAAGTATGCATAAGAGAGAAAGGAGACACACTATCGTCTCACCCTATCGCATTACATTTCATTCTATTCTATTACCGCCACGAGCTGATGGTTTGATATGAGATGACGTGATGTCGTTGTGTAGTACACACCAAAAGACTTCACTTCTCCAAGTGACACTCTCCGGACTCCCGACTCCTCGGGACTAGTACTCCTATAATGTATTATTGTGTGTCTCACAGTCTCAAACATGATTATTTTAGACTGTCCGCTTCGTCTTTTGCCTCCTCGACTCCACTTGTCATAATGTGCCAACTGCCAAGCTGTCTTTTCCCTTGTCTTTCGGTCCTTCCAATGACTAATTTGCTAAAACTACACTAACTTCATTTGCCTTTTACTATGTGAACTTAGAATGTACATCCTTTATTACATGACAAGATGAAACCAAGTCCTATTGTTCTAGTCTCCATTTTGCCAATCTGCTCCGTGGTCACGGTGTCACTTTCATTCTCTCACTATTCTGTCCACAACAGACGTAGGCGACATTCCATCGTCCCGTAAGGCCATGCTATACTACAAAATGTGCCACGGCCACGAAGCCTTGTCCTATGAAAATCCAGGTTCTGGATCATGAAGTGAGATCAAAGCTTACGTTTTCATAAAGTCAACACAAGGCCGTAAAGTGTGTTTGGTCAGTGGGTAGTGAGTCTATTAATTAACCCCGGGGGGCCAAATGTGTAAACAATAGGAGCAAATCTACTGACCACACAACAACGAACGTTCCGTTCACACCCGATTTCAAAATGTTACTCTACGTATCCGAGCCATGGCTCAAGGAATCATTCTCATTAGTCCATGCAAATAAAAGTCCGAAAGGGTTGCGTTTGCACAAGCTCGTCAGGTTCAAGAGATAATGAATATTGAGTGAGTGACCAGAGAAGTGCAACTGTGAGTTTGAAAGGCAAACAGTCCGAATGTCAGAGCAATTGAATGAAGTGTAGGGCTTTAAGCTTATTATTAGTGAATTTGTAAATGGGATAATTAGAGACATGAGGAAGAGCTGCTTGTCTGGATGAATGAGTTTCGACCCAAAGTGTGTGTATATAGCATGTAATGAGTATCTTGTGTGAGCAGTGAGAGGATTGGGAAAAGGATTGATGGGAATAACTCAAACGGGAATGAAGAGAAGAGTTCACGAAAAGGATAGGGAAAGGAAACGGGATTCAATTTGTCCAGTCGGATAAGGGAATATTCGTGTTGACGTGACGTGACCACAAGTTAGGTTCGCCTAATAGCCAGTTGAGTGCACGAAAAGCCGACCCGGCTAATTTATGGTCAATTAGTGCATGATCTGATGCTTTGCTTTCCACCCCGGCCACACAAAACCTCTTTTTCCCTCTTTGTGTGTCTTTCCCCTGTGTGTGAGTATATATGTTACTTTTACTCACTTTATCACTTTGACTTTCTCTCTCAACTTGTGACCAGTCTCTTTCACCCAATGCCTACTCCAACATCATCAAACGAGTACTGTCTACTCACTGCCCCAACTTCTCCAGTTCGGATCCCACAGAAAGCTCTTGTGTACTATGCCTTTCAGCTTCATTGAACATGGAACTTAAACTACCCAAAAAAGGACAAACTGCCCATGCTCATCCTCACACGCCTACTTTTCTCACTCTTCTTAAATACTCTTTTCTTACTATCTTTCCATTCAGAATCCGGGAGGCGTACGTTCCGTTCACTTCATCTCCGAATTTACCTCAGCCTTTCCTCTCCTCCGATTAATAAAATTTATGAAACTGTATTTTAAAGCATCAACTACACAATCAAAGCTACTTGTTACGTTGTTACCTAAAAACGAACGAACGCAAACCCTGCAAACGAAGTACAAATAACAAGCCAAAATTTTGAAATAAAAATCCGTTCAAAACACCATAAAGACCATGAAAGCGGCACTTTCCAGTGTCCATGCCCACACATTCACGACATGACTCAAAAAGCATGAATGACTCAAAACCATCCAAGGAAATGAAACAAGTAGCATTTTCCCATTGGGGAAAGTAAAAAATCAAGCGCAGCTGCAAAAAGCATATCGATTCAAAAATTCTGAGTTACAGCTTACTTTCTCATTGTTAAACGCTAAGTACCCTTGATTTTTCGGTTTTGTCTTTTAAGATCAAGATCAAGATTTCACTAATTTTTTAATGTAATCAAGTCAATTCCAATTTCCAAGTCCCACACTTTGAATTTTTTGGCTCAATTGGCACTTGTTTTGTGTCAGCACATAAACATTGGTATACGTTTTGAAGATATTTAAACGTGTGACTTTTTAACTGTTTATTAACGTACTCAAAAAATCAAACAATTTTTGTATATTTTTAATTAAATATTTATCCTTATTTATAATTTTATATAGCGCACTTTTTCACCCGTATTTGTGTATATATTTAATATATTTTAAAACCCGTGTTTAGTTGAGGTAGATTTTTTTAATGATAGTTAAGACTTTTTTTCGTATACTTGCGTTGCAAAAAATCACATTTTTAATCGTTTTGGCAAGTCTTCTTTTGAATTCATAGGGAATTCCCTATGTCGCACTTTGCCCCTGGAACTAACGTGAGCAAAGGAGTTTTTGAGAGCTACAAACTCAATCTCACTCGTCTCAGTTTGCCTAAAGTGTAAGTGACTTCCGGTTTATAAGTGTTTTGTTTAATTGCATAATTAATTGAGATACAATTTAACAACAATAGACAAACGACAAACACAATTACTCCAAAGAACAAAGCTAAATGTTACTGTATTTATGGGATTAACTTGCGTATTTAAATTGAGTGTTGTACGGCGTCAATGTTAATTCGAATTCGGTTCTGTCTCTAAGTTCTAATTATGTTAATGTTTTGAAATTGCGTAAAAGCCGGTTTTTTGTGGAATCAGAACTTGGAAGGCGGGAAGCCAAAATCCGGGAGACCCGGGTGAAAACAAAGTATCGAGCCTTTTCCCGGGGTAACTCAAGACATGCAAGCGTCGGTTTGAGTTCTCCCCTGTATGTTTTGTCGGGGTTCTATTCGGGGATTCTGAGATTCGGGTTTCCTGTCAGATGTATAAGTTAAGTTAGATCTACGAGTATCTTGGAATCCTCCATATTTTCCAAAAAAATGTCCTATTGGGATTATAATAGGTTTGGAAACACAAAGTATAAGTTTTGTGTATATTGATCTTTAATTAAGGGAAAAAGAGTTGATCTGCATGGAAGGTGTGTGTTTGTGACGTGTGTAGCGTGTGTGTTATTGTGAATTTGGTGTGGTGGAAGAGAAAGCGAAGGGAGAAGGAGTAGAGGCAACAGCCCAAGAGAGACAGAGAGATCCTGACTACTTTTCCGTCTACTCCGTGTGTCTCAGTTTAGGGGGGAACGTCAACAACGCATTCCTGAGAACCCAAAGTTAATGAATCCGATTAGACAATAGATATGAAGAACGCAAGCGCCCTTTTCCCTTTTTAGGTCTTTTACACTGGAGAAGTGCCGAACTTGGAAAATTTTCTCTATGCATCCTTCTCACACACGCTGAGACACACATATTCATATATAACATGTACATACACATAATGTATAACATTCACTTTCACTCGTCTTCTTCCATCATAACAACTCCTTTTGCTCTTTCTTCATTTTCCCTCCTTCCATAACACAATAATCCGAAAGCATCCAAGGACTTTCATAAGCTCTTGTTTTTTAAAAAGATATAGTTAATCATTTTCTCCTTATGTGCATGCAAGTGATGGAGGCCTTGTGTGTCTTGTGTACAATTTGTGTCTTATGCCATTTTTTTTGTGTGAGAAGCCTCTTGTTTTTTTAGCAGTTTGCATTAAACAAGAGTAGGAATTGTGGATTAGCACACACATGCATGCATGGACGCTTGCTTTCTTCCTGAGACAGGATGGAGGGAAGATGGAAAGAGACAACGAGACTTATAAGGACGAAGGAGCAGAGTCTGCAGAGCACAAACACGTCCAAAAACAGACGATACTGGTTTCCACTTCCAGAGGAGTTTAAGAAGGTTGAGAAGGAAGTGTGTTGGATGAAGAAAGAGATAGGCATGAAGGGAAAGCATATGAGAAAGATGCATGATTCTCGTTTTAGAAAGCTATGTATGCAGTATAGAGACTCGTTTGCTTTCCCTATTGTTTTATATTTCACTCTGGTGCAATAACAACATTTGGTCGAAGGTATGAATGTTGCATGTGACATGAGGCATCCACTTAAGCAACAACTCATGTGCTTAGTGTGTATTCTTTCTCCTGCTGCCAAGTTTAAAAAGAGGTATTAACACACAAAAAAACGGAGTATAAGGAAGACACTAGAGAGAGAAAGAAAAGTTTTTTGTGCGAGCTCATGCTACGTTTGGTATGGCCTATTACCGTAGGCGAGGGCACTAAGGATCTGTCTGCTTCCATCGAATTAGAGAGTTTAAGACAGAAAGGGAAAAGCTCACATCACGTCACACAACAACATGCTGGCACATGCAAATTCTCGTACGTGGAAGAGCCAAAGAATGGAATATGAACCTGTCTCGTCGTTTTTGCGCTCTCTCACAAAATTTGGTTCCTCCGGCACTTGCTCAACTTGAGTCTTCGGCCTTTTCTTCATTGTCCTTCTAAACAGCTTCCCTTTGTTCTGGATTTTGTACCAACTTGTGCGTCATCCTTAAGACAAGTTTCTCATCTGGGAAACCTCTTGATTGCCTTTGAAATATGGACAGTCACTGTTATATCCTACATTCACCTTTAGCATTCCTTCTCAACTTTGGCCAGACGACACATTACATTCCATTTCCAAAATCTTGATTATTCTCAACCTTTTCAAGATGACAGCTTTCAAAACAAAAACTGACTTTTGCATTCATTCTACAGATTCCAAACACATTCAAACAGGCCAAAGCATAAAGTACCATTGCACACTTAGCCGTTCCGTGGATTCCGTACCCTTTCTTGAAAATCTTCAAAATTTTCACCCTGTTTCTATTTAATTGCTTCCCCTCCTGTTACGCTACGATGGTACGGTGTTACTGCACCTTATAAGCATTATAAAAAAGACTTTTCCTACATTACACTTATAGAGTATAAGCTCGTTTCCTTCCGAAAGGTTGGTTTTAATAGGAAAGCAGGGGTTTTGATTGTAAAGAGTAGTGAGCGGAGCAGGAGGAACGACAACGACGTCCCTTTTTCCTCGGCATGAGAGAAGTCTGACTGTGACTGCGATTTGCAGGCCCAATTGTCCCTTTGTTTTCACCAGAATTAATGATCCTCTCCATGCATGAAGCCTCTGTCGCCCTTAACTCTTTCCCAGGGCAATGCTATACCACACACATTCTCCAGGAAAAGCCATTGAGTCTCGTCTCCATGCAAGCCAACCATACATCAACCCTTCCGACTTGTTTATGTGTCCGAAAGAATGAAATGCCAAACTCAAAAAGGTACATTTTGCTCATTCAATAACATTATAAGTTATACTCTTATCATTCTTAATTGTGTAATGTGCAGCAATGTTTATGAACTTTTTGAAAAATCATACAAGCAGATTATGGATTACGACAGCATTTTTAATTTTTCGTCTGGAAACGTGGAAACCTAATAAAATTCTGGATTAATGAGAATAAAGCTCAGTCCTGTTTCGGTTTCGCTTTCGTCTACAGAGTCTCCGTAAAAAACAGACGCAGCACATGCGACAGTGTCGTGTAAAAATTCGAAATAATTTTTTCGACGAGGTTCTATTCTGAGAGTTGAAACATGAATAATTAGTTCTTTCCTGAAGTAATTTCGTCGTCGAATGTCATTGGACTCGAATGGAAGACACACACAGGATAGGAGGAAGACGAAAGGGGAAGATCATAAAAATGCATACGACGCACTTTCTCTCTTCTTCCCCTTCTCTGACGAGACTTCAACCCCGGCAAGATTTTCCCTGGATAGAAAGCACTGAGCACATATCCTCCACACGTGTGAGTGTGTGCGGCATTGCAGTTTGCATTGCCCCTATACAATTTCATGGTTGTGTGGCACACTCACGGCTCTTGAACACTGTCGACTTTCCTCGGTTGCATTAAATTGCATTAATTCTTGCATACATTAAGTACACGAGTTTACTCTTCTTGCATACCAAAAACCAGTTTCCCATACTCTCTTTCCAAACCGGAAGATCCCATGTATTACTTTGCACATACACCCGAAAAAAAACAGACAATGGTGGGGTGACAAGGTTTTCTATATATTTAATCCGTTTTCGTCTGTATTGTTTACTTTTTTTGAAATTTCATGTGAAAACACAGGTCAAGGAGCACACATTTTTCGAATCGAGTCCGAGACAGAAAGGAAATGGGAAATTAAGTAGGAGACGACAACTGAGTTGACGTTGCATTTGTTTTGGAATGTAAATGTACGGCACAGAATGAAATTTAAGCTTTTGGGGAATGAAGGTGCTTTGGAAGGCGGACAGGAGAAATTTGTAAGTGTAAGATAAGGTCGAAAGTGAGAAGGATTAAGAATTAAGACGACCCCTTCAATACAATTAGCCGTGGTATTATATTTTCTTCTTGTCTCTCTGTCCTTGTCGCAAGTGTCGCAGGGAAATGCACACAAAACACTCTTATATAACAAGGAAAACGAGGAAAAGTTATAGAGGTGCATAGTCACAAAATGTTACGTTTTCTATTGTTACACTTGCGTATATATAATGTATAACATAATATTGTGTCTTTGAGTGAGATACACAAGTTGGCATTACTCGCGTCGTTTTGGAGAATGGTCGCACCCTCCCCTGAACTCGATGAGAAAGCATGGGATTAATTATTTTGTCAAGGATTATACGTGATGTGATGTGCACTCAGGGAAAGACTGTCTCTCTTGTGCTCTCTTTGTCTCTCAACTCATGCCATTCCCATATATACACACAAAAGTCTCCGCTCTCAACTCTCAAGTCTCCAAAAACATGGGTGAGGGGTATGTTTCCACCCAGTGTTCCAAAGTCTCTCCATAAGGGTATTAATTCGTATAATATTTGCAATTTAAAAATCGCACAAGCTCAAAAATGCAGAAACAAGATTCAAGTCTCAAAAATGCATATTTAAAATGGAAAAGGTGGAGAAGGTAAAAGTTGGACAAGGAGAAAGGACTAAAGGAACGTGAAGTGATCATTTGTTCCCGTAGGTCGGAAGCTGACGCACTCATCACTGTGACTCTGGAAGAATGACTGTACGTTTTCCTATACAAGGGGATCTTAGAGAAGTTTTTGGGAATGGTCCGTATATGTCTTTTTGGAAGGATGTAGCTCTGTTTTCTCCGAATTACTTTTGCATTAATTTCTTCCACACACATAGTCAAGACAGACAGAGAGCCACATGCACATAAGACTCAGGTTTTCAAGCCCATTTGCTCAAAACTCAAGAGCGTGAGAAAGACAGAGAGACAGAAAAGAGAGTTTTTGAAGGGGACGAAGCAACCACGACCGTTCGAGGGTTTTCACATGGATATGCATGATGTGCTTCTCCTCGTATGTTTCCTTGGCTAATGCATGCATGTACAGTTTAGACGGATGTAAAAGTCGGGTTGGGACTCATTTCCATTTCTACATTTTCTTTCTCTTTCTCTCTCTCTGACTATCCTTGTGTGTCTACTTCTTTCACTTCGTCTCTTCTCCTTCCATTTTCTTTCTGTGAGACTTCATCCATCCGTCCGTCCGTCCATCCATCCATCCTTTTGCTTTTCATTTTCACTCTACTTCGTCCCTTCTGTCTTTCCTTATTCTTAAACACTTTTTGCTACCTTCTTACAATTCTACTCTAATATGCAGATATGGGAAAACTGGAGAAAAGAGACAGAGAGTCTTTGTTTTGGTCCCGATTGCTTCAACCTCGTCGTTCTGATATGCACAGCACATCCCTAAAAAGGAACACGGAGACGATCTTCACGCAGCTTACGACATTTCCATTGTTTCTTTCCTGTCATGAGAAAATGTGTCTGAAATTTCCGCGACTTGACTCTCCACAGCACAAATTCAAAATCAATCTTTCGTCTTCAGTCTTATTCTCATTGCTTCTTGTAAACTCACACTCTTTTGCAAACGATTACGTCATCACATCATCATGCAAAAATGCATATAGTCATAAAATGTATCGCATGAGTTCTCAAAATTTCAAATCGAAGGTAAACGAAACGTTGAAAAAAATGATTGTTCAGCCACCAAAAAGATGTATGACCCATGATTCCACTCACAAAAATAGCGTTTACACTTTTACAGTGGTAGCTGAACATGAACAATGGGACGAGGAACGAAGAATTTTGTATGGAATCACCAGACGATGACTTGACAAGTGACAAATACTAATGCTTGAGAGTCTCATGTCATGTGTATAAAGTGAGAAAATTCTTTAATCCTTGTGTCTTTTGGATTTTTTGGGTTTTTCTTCAAAGAATACACATCGAGATGAGATATGGAGTGACCAAAAGTGTGAGATTTCGCCCAAGGATCTCATTACCCCTGGCCAACGTGAGTTTGGTCACTTTTGCGGCATGCTATTTCTATAAGACCTGTATGAGAAAAAGAGAGATGAAGTCTCCCTTTTGAATTTGAGAATGGATCTGACAGGAAGTGTCCCATTAGACGAGAAGACATATGAGCAACTTTCAGGTTGCCTTTTTTTGTGTCTCTCTTGTTAGTGTTGGTTATGTTCATGTATCATCATATCACATCGCGGCTAAAGAACACAAATTATTCTCGGGAGCTGTTGTTTGGTGTTATTGCGAGGTGCACAAATGTGATGTGATCATGATGACGATGATGACCATAAAAAGAATATAAAAAAACGCCTATGTATAAGAACAAGTGGGATTTTTAGGGTGACAAAATCCTCATATGAGAACAGTCGAAAAGACTTGTGAGCTCGTCCTCCTCCAAACAACAAAGGTATCCTTTTTGGACACACAATTCATATGTTGGCATGTCACTCGGTTTAACTGTGGAATATTTCACCTCTCTTTTGTTATCCTCCTCAAAAAGCAATGAAAAGGGTTGACGCAATTTGCTTCACGCTACGCTCTAATGTCCTAAAAATGCATTGTGTACCTTTTTACACCTTTATACACATTTGATGAAATGAGTCTCGCATGTGATTTCATTTTTCGCACTCGCTTCTTGTTCAGCTTCGTCTAATTCTCTATCATTTGTCAAAAAGTCGCAGCTTATCTTATCCTCAACATAATCAGATCGATATCATCGTCTTTGCTAACTTTGCTTTTACAAATCTGTCTGAATCTAATCAAAATTAGCATACAAAAACTTAACTGAAATAAATTATATTTATACACATTTTGAAAACTATAGTTCCAAAATTTTTCAATTGACGTCCAAAAAATTCAAAAAAGCAGGTTTACACAAGCTGACGAGATTCTGACACTTCTGACTTTTGATTCTGAAAATGCAGACCCAAATGACATTGACATGCGAAGAAAATCAAATCCAGCGCACACATTCACGCACACTCAAGCTCATACGCGTCTCATACGTTTGATTTGATGTAAAAAAACGGATTGTAATGCTACTAACCGCAAGTTTCCTTTTCGTTATTACCTGTTGATGAGTGACACCTTAAAAGGATACAAAAAGCAGGTGAAGGCAATGAATAAATGATACGCGTCCGATGCTTCTTTACTGTATTAGAACACAAAGTGTCGTAGGATAGTAAATGGTTCAAAATGGCACACACACACACGTACACATACAAGTGTTTTTTCAAAGGGACTCCGAGTGTTCAAGTATTCATGGTTGATTATAATATTTTCTTTGGATGTATGAGACGACACAAAAGAGCAGGCTTTTTAACCATGTCGAAGAAGTTTCAGGGCAACGAAGCTAATCCAAGTTGAGTCAAGTCGAAGAATCACTCATTGCAATTTCTTTCTTGTCCTTTCATCGTTTTTGCACTCTTTTTTTACGAAGGCGAAAGGTTCCAAAAAGGCGGCTTGTCAGAAATAGTGGAAAAGTCGTAACACAAAAATTGTGTGTTTCTTCTTTTGCTCACTTCTTGTTAGTCACTCACAGCAAGGGACGAAAATGTTGTACTCGTCTTTTGTCCATGTGCATGTGAATTGTTGTCATTTCGATGTCTGTGAGCAGGTGCTTTTCAAAGATTATTATGATTGTTGTCTTTGAGATCCAAAAAATATCGTCTGTTGTGAACCATTCAGTGGATCATCACATCAGACAAAAATGACTGTAAAATGTTCTTTTTTTAAAAAAAGGATATGTAACAACGATTCAACACGTCAAGGACGGGTAGTTTTCACAATTTTCAGCTCCATTTTCCACTCACAAAAATCTCATACAAGTCACATGCTGCACATGACATTTTTGAAATATAAAAAAATGAAAAAAATCACCTTGTTGTTTTGAAAATTATCCTTGTCTCCGAAAACAAAGTCAAACTATACTTTGTTTTCCAACAATGGTTGTTAACTTGAAAATGGCAGCACAAATTGTTCTTTTGTTGTAGGTGAGGCGTGAACGGGATGAGACACGGGGCAACGTGAGACAAGAGCGTTTATGATTTTGATATTGATTCTCAGGATGCTTTTTTGTCCTGGTTCAGTTTCGATTGTAATGAGAGTTTAATTGTAATTAAAACTCCTCAACAACACAGCACTTGAGTGAAGGAGAGGAAATTGATGACTGAAGTCACACGCGCCCTTCAATCGTCCATACGCCGAATTGTTTGTCCTCCGGCTTCCTTTGAACACTATAAGGAATTATAAGACAGCAAACAAGAATGTTTGTAAGTGTTTTGGGATGAGGTGGCCCTGCACTCCCAAAATAAACTTATTTACTCGCACTAGTACGTCTTTTGAGAAGTAAGAGGACCCTTAGAGAGCCCTGACAGGATTAGGCAATGCACAATGCACTCGATTGGGGTAAAATGTAATAATGTTGACTCAAAATCCGTATAGACAATATGACAATTTGAGATTGAAAAGCTCTGGTCAAGATTTTTCGTAACCAAAACAGTTAAAAGGAGACAAGACAAGAGACTTTTCGGTAGCTATTCCTGTGAAAGTCTGTCAGATCTGTCAGATGCACACGAGGAGGGTAGCCTTCATCATCATCCCCTTCATAAAGCCTTTTTCGATATCCTCTATACCAATACATCCCTCTGCACGTCAGCACTCAGGTGTGATCCTCAAGAGTAGCTTTTACAACTACCTTCGTCTTCTGAGCTCTGTGTGTGTCTCCTACCTAATAAAATCTGAAGGGAAAACTTTTAAACACCTTTATGTACACGTGATGATTCGTACTAGTCCAGGAGAGAAGTACTTCGTACATGGACACGGAACATGGACACGACACATTGTTGTTTTGCTCCTGCTGATGTTATACAAGGGATGATGAAACTCCTTATTCTGTTGAAAAGTCTCATCTTCTTGTGATAGACAGTGTTTGTCTTGGGATGGAACGGTCGACGTGGATCGCCGGCGAAGATGCAATGCAATCGTCTGGACAGACTGGCTTTAGGGTTTATTTGCTACCGGTTTCCTTTTTGTCACATCCACAAGTCCAGTCGGTCACAATTGTGACAAACCACTCACTCTCACGTACCACGTACGCGGATTAAGGGCATGCACATCTCAAAAGTGTCTTAAGGGCAAGCAGGTAGTGCAATAACAGAAAAGATACCTGCAATCAAGTCCATTTGAGTCCTATGACAATTGTGTCACTGAGCTACTAGGAATCCCAACAAAATCCATTTCCCCTCAAAACACGTCTCTTTTCTCTCTAAAACCTTTTAAAAGTTTAGAGGTCCCTTCCACAATTACAACGTTTACAACACACGTTTTCTATACTCACACAAATTCTTTCACTTTGTGTCTCTCTCTCATGAAACAACATAACTAAATTGAACAAATTTTTTGGCTTTCTGAAGGAAAACAAGGTTACGTTATATGGACAATTGGAAGAAATCAACTTGGTCTCGTGTCCGTGTCCCTGTCAGAAATTCATACCTTATAAATCCAACAAAGAACAATAACAAAACTTTACATCCCAAAAGTGTCTCAAGTCTGACTTCACAGACCACAGCTACGGGGAAATGTAATGCTCTCGGCTCCAGTGACTGAGGTAATGTTCAAATGTATCAGATCAGGTGAGTTTTGTGCGGCTCTGTGGGACAACAAAGCACCAACCCTGAGAAGCACTAACTCAAGTCTCAACAGACCATCAACTTGAATATGCACAAGGGATGTGAAGATGAATCCTGAGCATCAAGTCGTAAGGGATGAGAGATTCTAAATGATCCACAAGAGACTTTACGAGATGAGATGAGTCAAAAAAAGTCAATCTTACGGTCTTATACCTACTCTTCCTTTTAGAGATCATTCCAAACATATCATAATTTTTGATGCAAAAATTCGATGACCTGATTTTATTTAATCATGGACCAGCAGGTTGACTCAACACAAACCACACATGGTTACATTACATAAGGACACACATGCAGTCACATATTCCCCCAAGCTTAGAGAGTTGAGTGCAATCAGAGTCTATTATGAGATGCATTGTTGTCCTGGAGTGTCGCGTCTCGGCGTGCCCGCCCCCACCGAGAAAAAGAACTAAAAGCTAAAGTCCCAAATGAAACTGAGCTGACATCATTCTCAAGACTTTTATATAAAAAAGTGCATTCTTCACATGATGAGCACGCATGCATGATACATGATCTTTTTTTATAACGTCTTTCGTCCGACTTGTGTTCATGGACAGGACACACAACGTTTTAGAATTTTTGAAAGATGGGAGATGGACGGAATATTTTTAAAATGTACATTCCACCAACACGTGTGAATGCAAAAATTTGTGACACAAGGAGACAGAATGAGTTTGCTCAGTACTCCGGCTACAATAAACACCGAAAGTGTCATCAGGTTCCATTTATTATTCGTAATTACGTGTCATTTGACGAAAGGAGCGTCTCTAAAAGTTGTCTCATTGTGACGGATCATGCATGATTCTGATTTTGATTAATTATGCAACATGCATGGAATGACGCACACAACTTGGAATGAATGTGTGCTCTGTGTGTCTACAAGGAGAGACGACTTGTCGATGTGTGTCTTTTCTGAGCACGCAGAGAAAATTATCCCAGGTTTGTTATTGAAGGACAGAAGAGACCATTTTAACTTTACACACTTTCCTATACGAGACATATGAGACATCATCACACATTACAACACACTGAGTGAATGAGAGAGAGAGCCGAGAGAAGTGCTCAGTGCTCAACTTCTCTCAGGATGCAAATTGCTAATGATTTCTTGGGAATGTGAAGCTCTTCTTCTCATCATCGTTGGTATTTTTGGATGCTACAAAAATTATTTCGTGTGGTGTGAGCAGTGAGTCGCCGTGTGTGAGAGTTTTTAGCTATGTTCCACACTTGAGTAGCACAAGTAGCAAAATGTTTGCGTTTTTTGAATGTAGTGAGCAGAATTTTTTTGGTCAAATTACTTTTTTCCTCCATTCCCCATCATCGCATCTTCATTCATTGTGGAATGTGAGCTTTATTAAGAAAAAAACTCAATTTGAGACTTTCTTAAGCGATTCATTATACTTCCACGTTATTAAAAGCGGTTCCGTTGAGAAGTGGAAAGTGGAACCGAATAACTCATAGGAAGCATGGAAAAAGCATGTTTTTCTGATCCGCTTCTACTTTTCCTCATGTCTGGACTTAGTTATTAATACTGGAACACATACTTCAAGTTATCAGTTTTGATATGATGGCTCATCTTCAGATCCGGCTCGGACGGTTCAGTGTCAGCATACGAGTGTATTTAATGCATAGAAATGAAGGGATATGAGATGTTCAGATGTTCTGTCAAGTGCCAGGTGTCCCATATCATGTCATCGTCATCAATGAGCCGATGTTGACATTGGAACATTGAAAGTTGACATTCAATAGATGGTTTTTGATGATGAATGTGATAAAGGGAGATTTTTGAGCGAGAGAGTAGAGTAGAGGAAATGAAATCGTGTACATTGGAATGGTGAGGATGAGGAAAAGGACGAGAGGACGATGTTGATGATGAAACGGAGAAGAATTTTATTTAGGAGAGAATTAGAAGTTTTGAGATGTGGGCGGATACATTTGAGTGGTCCCACCTCAGCTTGGAAGATTAGTATGTACAATGAGCATCGAAGACGTGGAGAAAGTCGTCAGGAGAGTGGAATGAGTTTTCCAGGCACATTTGTGCAAATTCTTGATCAATATTGTGGTGAGTCTTCTCTCGTCTCTTTTCCACTGCCTTTTCTCTGTCTGTGTTCGTCTTTAAGAAGAGAAGAGAAGCTGTGATGCGAAAGACGCGAGGCATGGCAGCTCTCCTTTTCCTTTACGATGGACGGACGTAAACGCAAAACCCAAAGAAAATGCAGATTCACCACTGATGCATATTAATTTTTACCACCGTCTATATTATATTATAGGCTTTTCTTCTCCCAGCTGCCTTCAACGTCCCATGCCACACACATGCATACAATTTTCCTATCGCATCTCATTCCGAGCTCTTCCTCTCTCTCACATTTATTTCCCTTGGTCTGCCTGACTCAACTCTTGTGTACTTTCAACTTCCTTCCTATATTTCCTTACGAGTCTTCGTCTTCTTCGTCGTCTGTCTGTCCAATAGATACTCTCAAAACTCAACGTGTAGTAACATACAAGCAAGCATTCTCTCTCCTCGTCTCATAGTCATTCGTTTTTAGTCGCTCTCACTCTCAAAACTCTCTCTCTGACGCAACTTTAGACTATACTTTCTGTTTGTATCTCCGCTTTGCACACTCAGGAACAAGAAGAACAAGAGAAATGCCAAACGCCACCACTGGCCTTATTAGTCATCTTCCCATGTTAGTGTTATTATTCAAGGGGAACCGTCGTCGTCGTCAGTCGTCGTGTTTGCATCCTGCGTTCTCATGTCGCGCCCACTGTCCCACTCTTCCATGTAATAAGGCCTTAAAGGACTCTCTCGCTCAAAGGGTTATACTTTATAAATATTCTCTCCTCCCTAATGTCATTCATGTTAGTATACTCAATTCTCTTACATTTCATTACATTATGCCTTCTTATAAGTCTTCTCCAGGTGTCCGAAAAATAACAGTGTCTCTTCCCTCTCATCTATTCCGTTCCATGGATCATCGTCGTCATCCTCAACCGTTTTGCATCCTGTGGCTTCCTTCCTTTTGCACACAATCATGTCCCAAGCTTAGTTAGTAGCTCGCTCTGTCACTCTGTATCATTCCAAAGATTACATGACTTCCCGTTGTAGACAGCGTTTCCACTTTTCAAGACTTTTATACATTCCAAAAACTTCTTCTTCCTCCTTCTTTTGACTTTGAGACTTTGACTCCCGGTTTGAACTTGAGTCTTTGCTGGTAACGTCGGTTCCAAGCGGTTGGTTCAGCTTCGTGGCTCTCTGGTCTGGTGGTTCTCCGATTCGGATCGTCTTACCTGATTTGACAAACATGATTAGAATCCCTTAGTATAAAATTATATCATGAAATCATGATCTAATTTTTTTTATTCTCCAGCC
>JABASF010000430.1:0-42684 GCA_019776145.1 Harlomillsia oculata | reverse complement strand
GTGGGTTCGTATCAGAAGGTGGGTTTTTAATAGAGTAAATACGGTATATTCTTTGAATTCTTTTAAAAATAATCTCACATTATTTACATTATTTTTGTGTGTGATTGATTGTGTAAATAATTATATAGGACATGAATTTGTGACTGATTTATAAAAAACGCATAATTGTGTGCTTTTGTGAGTGATTATAAAATGACATAGAAGTGTAGGAACTAGATCTAAGGTGAAATAGGATTAGTTTTTAAGATTGAGATTGGAGAATGAATATAGTTAGTTCGCTTTAATACTTTCTACTGCTTGCCAACGTAAAAGAAACTTTACACATGGACCTGCTGTGTGACGAACTGTGCTAATTACTAATGATAATATTCGTTATGTAAGTATGTTATTAAGAATCTCACCATGAACTCAATAAGAAACAAAAGACAGTTAATAATAATAAAATTAATTGTTTCGGTTTCGGTATATATAGTTATAATAAAAGCAGAAAATCCGATATGTTGATTGTAATTTTGCAGTTTTTATTCACCTTTGCCGACAGTTATTTTTAGGAAACCTCATTTTGTATCCGGATTAATAAATGGTTTCAAGGGTAATTTTCTCAACTTGTTAGCTTTTGTACTATATCAACCAATTTGTGCCACTTGTATGGTATTGACCTTGACGCCCGCACACTATTAATCTTTTCACACCTTACAAAAGAAATATCCAGTACAAAGAAACCGAATTTCGCTGCATCGACCCGAAAAAAGGCAATTTGCACTTTCACATCTGGGAAATTGAAATTTTGCTGAGCATGCATTCATTCACCGACAAAGTCTATCCAAACATTAGCAATTCTATTAAGACAGAATCAATACATTGCAAAATTGATGTCCAATTTTCCACATTAAACTGCGTTGGTTCAAAAGGACATGTCAAGGTTTGACCGTCCATAGGTCACACAACATGAGTTTTTAAAGCATTAACTTAATGGGCATAAGTCACATAAGCAAATAAATCAAAACAATATACACAACAATGATTTCATTTTGGTTTATAGTAAGCATACTATTTGTGTAGCGTACGTTCGACTCGCTCTGATTGCCCCAACGAACGTGTATGTACTTGCTGCATTGTTACGACGTGCAAAACAAATCTGTGTTAATTGCTTAAGCTGTACGTTGCTTTTTCATTTAAAGTTGAAGAAACTGCCCTTGATGCCGTCATTCCTTTCCATTGAAATTGAAATTGGTGACGTTTTGCTAGTCAAGTCAAAATATTGCTGTTTATTTCTCATCCTTCACGAAATTCATGATTCTTCGTAATTCGTAATTGCTGTTGATTTAAGAGTGAATTGGATGAAAAAGGGGTCTCATATTGTTGAGGCAGTTAGAAGTCAAAAGGTCATGAAATCGGCATCACAAAGGTTACTTTGAAGGTGAGGAGAAAGTTTTTATGTCCTTAAACCGCAATTTGGTAAAGAATAAAGAATCCCGTTTTGTAAAAGTGTATCGATCCGTGCAAAATATTGACAAAAAACTCTAAGCTAAAGGCTATTAACACCCAAGCAATTCACTGTAGTGTTTGTGTATTATTGATTGGTTCATCAATGCGTTCAGCAGCGCACACAACTGCACTTTATTGTCATTTGTCATGTCTGGACTTTCTCTATTGAGTCTACTGGTAATATTGAGCTTTATATTTGTTGGTCATATTGAGATTTATGAGATGTTAAATTAAAAATGCATGTCAGTTTTCGTTTTATGTAGTATTACTGTAATATTGTAATATACACTTATCATCAGTAAAAAGAAGTACACAGTTCAATGTAAACGTCATCGTACAATTAGACGTAACTTTTGTCAAGGATTACGGAAACGCTGAGGTATTCCGTAAAAATGCAAAACTTAATGTCCAGCAAGTACTTGCATGAAAAATAATGGAGACGGAAATACACAAGCCAAAGAATGAATTCCGGAACTACCCGTCATTTCGGGTACACGTTACATACAACGTTACAATACATTTTTTTCACAAAAATAAGCATGACATGAATGTGGCATGGTCATTGTGAATTTACTCAATTACCTTTACGCTTTTATGTCGTTTCCGGAACAAAACTTTGTTTACTACGCGACGTTTCAATCGTATCGATTTCAATGTGTGCCACACAGTGCATTGACACTGCTTTCAAGAAAATAACGAAAATAAGGTATCAATTTTAGTATGCGAATCCGTTAATTTAGCGAATACATAGAATATAGTATACAATGGGTACGGTATTTATTACTATACGACATCGCTTGTACATAATATAATACTCAAATGTCTACGCATATAGCACTTGCCATGTTTCACAGGTAGTTTAACGTTTCTATTAGCACTGGCGCTTCTGGAAATGTGAATTGTTAATTATTAATTGACACTAAACATTTTAGACTACTTTATAGTACTAATGCGCCGCAATTTCTTCCATCGCCTCCACTTCAAATGGAAATTCTGGATGAAACAGGAAACTGGGGAAATTGTATTTTCAAATTCAAATTAGCATTTGATTGTTGTAAGCATAATTACAAACGGTATTTTAATTATGAATAAAAACCTTTGTCCCAAGAAGGCATAATCGAAACTTCTTCCTCTCTGCTTTTTATCGAGACTATCCAAAGTTCTCATTTCATTAGGAATAAGAAAGAAATTAAAAATATCAAAATTTTCTTTGATTCTTTCTTCGTTGATGCTCTTCGGAATGACGCAAATGTTCTTTTGAATAGCATGTCGTAAAAGAACTTGTGCTGGAGTTTTATTGCACCGTTCCGCTAACTCCGTCACGATAGGATCTTTCAGAAGATTTACGGCATCCCGATTCCCTCGGCTGAGGAAAACACTGTCCCTTCCAGGGCATCCTGGACAAAGACAGAAACCACGGTGTCACCAGTAATAATGAAGATATGCAATTAAACTATTTCACATACCCAAAGGACAGTACGCTGTGACGCTGATGCCCTGTTCCCTACAAAACATTCTGAGTTCTCTTTGCTGGAAATAAGCATGGACCTCCACTTGTAAATTAGCTGGTTTTATTACTGCTTTCTCCAACAACGCTTCAATTTGTTTTTGATTGAAATTGCTGATTCCAATGGCTTTCACAAGACCTTCTGTCACGAGAGCTTCCATATCTTTCCAAACCTTTGGAATATCCGTGCCACAATCAAACGCTAATGAACCGTCCACATTGTAGACGAACAGTTCATCGTCACTTTTGTACTTCATTCCAACCGGGACTTGAATCAAAAACAAATCCAAATATTCCAAGCCCAATCGTTCCAAAGACAGTTGACAAAAATGCTTCACTTTTCCACCTTTTCCAGGATGCATTCCAATCGGGGGCAACTTGAATTCCAAGGTTCCAGACAATGAAATTTCAATTTAACTATCGGGTTTTACAACCCAGCTCTTATACATTTAATTATAGCTTACTTTACTGGTAATAAACAATTCTTCCCGTTTAACTTTGTTGTCATCAACCCATGCCTTTAATACTTTGCCAATGATGTCCTCGTTTGAATGCATGTACGCCGTGTCAAAATGTCGATAACCTGTTTCCAGAGCTATGTTCAGTGCGGATTCCAATTCTTCTCCATGCGATTCCCAAGTGCCCATTCCAATTATAGGCATTTGCGCCTCATTCGGGAGTTCAATGTAGTTTTTAATTTGCGTTGTCATTTTTGACAAAAAGGGAGCTTGTAGTTGTAGTTGTAGAGCAGTCCAGTAAACGTAAACCAGTATTTAACTCCAAACACTACGCACAGAGACAGAATGGGAGAGACGGTGTTTCTTCAACTGCACATAAACATGGAAGAGAACCAGAAGAGAACCGTTTTGTTCAGGAACTGCTCTTATTTTATCCTAGGAACATGTACTGAAACTGGGTTTCTTGTTTGCTATGCATTGTCATTTTGGTGATGGATCGTACTCTTTGAATGACAAGCGACGGTAAAAGAATAGGTAGTTTAGTTACCTTGAAGCATGCTTGTGTTTTAAGAAATGTGTTGACCCATTTTCTCTGGAAATAAAGTGGACACCGAATAGTACCTTATAAACTGTCTGGTCGCTCTGGTCTAATTCCGAAAGTGTCTCCTTTTAATTAACTAGAACAAATCCTTTGTTGAAGCGGAGGCAAGTTGGCAGTGCCAATGTCAAAATGATGGATGAAGATGCATCTAACTCTGATATCTTTTCCTGAGAAATAAATGCCACTACTTGGACGATTTCGCTTTTTTGCTGAAACATGAAAGAAGCTGTGCTGTGCACGTAAAAAGGTTTGGGAATTGTGACCTAGCTAGCTAGATTTATATATAAGATGTAATAAATTATACAACTAGATAATAATAATAATTAACTGACAATAGAATATATCACAGTTCATTAAAATGCACAATAACATCATTAAATCTTGTAATTACAATATAATGAATACAAAACTTTTGAGATCACAATGGTTTCACATATAACATAACGGTTTCGCATCATTAATTGACGTATGCGACAGTTAATATGAGTAGTATCGTCCAATGTCCATTAAAACAGTTTACTGGGGTACAGTTATTTCAGACAGTCCCAGTTCCCAAAGGATTTGCGACTGCGACCACGACCACGACCACGTAAACCACCACGGCCACGGTGACGAACAAATGTTGAATTGTCATCTCCTGTACGAATAAGATATTAGCATCAAGAAAAGTAGAATGACTTGATATTAATGCAGAAGGCGATATGAGGATAAGACGGGCTTACTTAATCCATTTCCGGAAGCAAGAGCCTCGTTCAATTTTCCTAGTGCTATTTCAAATGCATCTTCTTTGGCCAAGGATGCCAAAGTGTATCCTCCTGAAGCGGTTAATTTTCCACCTTTTCCATCTGTTATCTGTTTAAAGTGCAAACACGGTAATTCACTAAATAAAAATAAATTCTTTTCAAAATATACCATAATTGATCAAGTTTATTAAACCAACGTCACCTCAACAGTAACATTTGTACGTGACATTCCATTAAAGTCCTTAACATGCGGCGTCCATGTGTACGAATAGCTAAGCTCGTCTATTTTAGCATTAAGTGATTGTTCATGTTCACTTAGCACATCATCTTTATTTAGTACTACTTCTGAAACATTCGTGTTTGCTTGAGAACACGATGGTTCTTGTTCTTGTGACACTGATGATTGCGATAGTGAATCCGCAGTCGCAAAGGATTCCTTAAAAACAAACAATTGCGAATTTAGACCATCATGATCATATAATATTTAATACCACTGAAAATGATTGATCTTGATCAGTTGTCGTAAATATATATAAAAAAACATACTTTTAATGTTTTCCTTGGTGGGAAAGGGAAGTCGATTTTCCTGTTCCGCTGACGTTTCAATTCGAATGGAACTCTCATAGTACCATTTTGCCAGGGGTTAAAAGAATTAAAAGATGTCCTGCTGCTGTGGTACAAAATGATTTGTTTCATCTTGAAGAAAATTACAAGAATTCAGATTGCAAGTATATTAAGACTTTCAGACGCACCTGGAATTCCCGGAATCATAATTTTTGTAGGAATTTGGTTCCTGTTCCTTTGGACTGGGAATGCATTTCCGTAACTCCACATTCTCCGTACTTATATGTTCCATAGCATCCAGTATACTGATCATTTCTTCACGTTGACTACTGTTAGTTTGCTCCAGCTGAAAAATGAAACATTTTCACATTACTCTACGTATTAATGATTAAATACTTAATAGTATTCGAGAGTTTGGCTCTCGAACTAGCTCGTAGCTGAATCATTCTTACATTCGTAGTCTTAACTCTCAAATCATAAATCGTCTGATTTCTCAGGTCCATTTTACTCTCAACATCATTCATTAGTGCTTGTAATTCCTCCAATTGTTGACGATTAACACGATTTTCATTTTCATATTTGATTCTTGTTAATTCACACTTGTTATCCATCTCGGTCCTCAACGTTTGAATGGTATCATCACACTTTTCTTTGTTCTCTTCCAGCTCCTTGGTTTTGACATTAATTTCCTCTTTCAATCCCTCAATGACTTTAGCATTATTTGAGTTGATAGCCTCCAACTGTTCGACAAGCTTTTCCTTTTCAACACAGTCGTCTTTCAATACTTTCAAATAAGCTTCGTAGTTACTTTTAACAATTTCGATATCAGCTTGAGGACCAACAACTGGAGCCTTCGACCCTAATTGCATTTGAAGGTCTATCAACTTTTGTCCATGGATATCAAGGTCACGAACGTACTGTCGCTGCAAAGAAACCATTTCCAAATACTGCTGCTGACACAGTTTACTAATGGTATTCAAAAATCTTAAGGCATCTTGGCGACGTCCGGGCTCAATCATTGTTTCAACTGCTTTCAATGACTTTTGCAAGGCTGTATTCAACTGTTCGGGTGAGTATGTATTTGCATTTGTTGATGTGTTTGGTACTGACGATGACGAGCCATCATCGCAATCCATCCCGAAATGTACTGAATATATCGTTAAGACTGATTAATTTGATAGTATTAGCCAACAAGTTGGCTGAACGATCTTCAACATTTTTACACCAACTTTTCATGTCACCGCGTCATCTGAAATAAATATAAACGATAACACAATATCAAGAGACTGACAGTAACAGAATAGTTAGTTAGCTTGAATCCATATTCCATACTCTTCTGTAGAGCTGTATCCCTACGGAGCTCTCTACCAAAAACATTTTGTAAACATGAGTCAAACTGAATTTAAAGAAAATGCCACCGAATGGTTGATTAATCAGCGTTCAGATGAATTTATAACATAACTCCTACGTCTTACTAGGATAAGTACATTCTCTTATTTTATAAACATATCCTTTTTGTTTAGTATGTAAGTCGTGTCAAAATGTGAAAACCAGCATTACTGATATATCTGATACGTTAAATAAATCTAATTGAAATTGAAATTGGGTTTATTTGAAATAATAACAGTATATGTTTGAACTTTTGAATCTTACTCAGAAGAATAGAATATAGAACTTTCATCCGTGAGTTCAAAAGAAACTTGATAACACGAGTTTTTTAAAAAATTGTATTGTTTAATATTGGTTAAACTTAAAACAATTTAAACAATAATTTACCATTTTTTCGCTTTACCATTTAATACGACGAGTCAGACGTCGAGAGCGAGACGTCAGAATAATAAGAGTCTCGTCTCAACTCAAAGTACAATGCAGAATGCAGTACAAATTGTACAGACACAGGACACAGCAGCCCAGATTAAACTTAGGAAACCTGTTTGTTAAAAAACTAAAAAGTTAAAGTAATAACAAATAAAAACACATTTTAAAAGATCACAAAATCGGAATACAAATATTGCGCTGAGTACAGAAGATGAGAAACGAGAAAGGAGTACACGGGGAAAGCCGGTAGAAGACGCAGAAGAACTTGTTTCTCTTTGTTCACCAACTTTCCATCTGCAATGTGCAATTCGCAGTCTCTTCCGTTCGTAGGTTAGATATTTTAGCTTCTAAGATAAGATAGAAAAAGAAAGGTAACGGTTAAAAAAATGAAAATCTTGAAATAGAATTCTTTGAAAATCAATAAAGAGAAAAAAGTGATCGATTGAGAAAATATTTTGGGACAAGAGTCATTTGTGCTTGTCCTGTTGTTGCTTATTATGTTGTGTGATGCTCTTTCCTCTGGACTGATGATTAATTCATCCACGTCTTTGGAGGACTTCTCATAAGCGAAATGCCATTCGAACCCATTTGTCAATGTGTTCTGAAGAATTCGGATGCTCTGGCATTCCTTGCCAACCCCTGATTATGACGACTTCTCAAATTATATACAGACGAAAAGAAGAGCAGCCTCGAGAGAAGTCGGAATTCTTTGACGGACACGGGATCAGAAAGAAAGCCAAAGGAACACTCCTTCTCAAAGCTGAAAAGATACATGTGACCCAATCCATCAAAAGTCAGCAGAAAGGAAAAACAATCCAGGAATCCGTTCGTTCGGCAGTTCGGCTCATCTTTCCCCTCTCCAAAAAATCTTCCAATTCACATCCGGTAATGTAGCCAAAAAAAGAAGTAAGAAGACGCAGACTAATCTCTTCTTTTTTCTGGTTGAATCGCAGTGACCGAATTTACCAAATAGTAACCAATAGGCCAACATAATCAACCCAAGCTAACACTATTCATTTTCATAGTCTTACACTTTTTTAAGGACCGGAGTCATTCATTTGTCAAGTCATCATCGTCATCATAATCATTTATAGCACCATAGTATTACGTTTTATATAAGTATAGTAATAATAAAGTATTGATGTAATCTCATGGATCTCACCTGGAGCCCATGTTGATAAAGGTAAGAAATGACTAATAGAGCAAATTGAAGGATTACATACGATGTGATTTTGATAGCATTGTTACATGGTTACATTCGACGGGTTCCGAAGAAAAAAGTTTAGTGTTTATTTATTAAGGTCGAGAGGCTGGAAAAGTAACAAAATAAAAAGTGTAGGATTGTGATTATGATTGAAAGGTTGATTTTTTTATTCCAGCTAGACTTTTTGGAAGAGAATCGTCGTGTTTCTAAAGAAGTAAAGAACATTGAGCTTTGTGATTTCCTGCAGCGACTCCTGGGAATAGAGTCAGTCGGAGGTGGACTTGTCACTCTTTGTCTCTCTCGTTGTCCACATTTTTTGTGGATGTCATTCCTCCCCCAAGATCCATTTCCACCGCGCCTCCCCGCCGAGAAGAGTTTCTCTCCGAATCAATTCCCATCTCAGAAGGGAAAAGAGGAGGGCGGGTCTAATGAAGATTTGTAGACAGACTAACGTAACATCTTCTACCTGCGGCCAAAGAATGAAAACTCTCATCTCAAAAAGTCTACGGGAAGGAATAACGCCAAAGATGAAAAAGGGATAATCTTTTCTACATGAAAAAAAGTGATTTTTTCCTTTCTGCAGGGAGAATTCCACTGAAGGGAAACAACACACATGGAAAGGAAAAGCAGAGCAGAGCAGAATCTTTTTGAACACAACATACATTTGGATGTTGATTTGCATAAAATCGTCATTTCGTATTCATCTCAGCGAGACTGGAATTTAATTGGTGAAGGGTCCTACAACAAGGGGAAGGGAGATGAGCACAAAAAATACACTTTTTCATATCCCATGCAAAGGAAATTTCACTTTGAGTCGTCGTAATAGTCATAATCGTAAAAATCATAACTCTGATGGACGAGCTTCGACACTTGCTCTCAATACAGATTAAAAAGGGACACCCTCGCCTTCATGTTAATGTCCAGACGCTCCAGGGTTCCAAAAAAACCACTTTTAGTACAACGCAACGTTGTTGCTTTTCTCACACCTCTTCCTCTCGAAAATCTCTAATGTGATGTTGCGATGTTCTTATATCTCCCACATTATAAACGCTTTCGGATTCCAGTTTTGTTCCAGCACCCAACAGCACAACAAACAGCAAGCAGAAGCACCCATTACTACATTTCAGTATGCTTCGCCACAAACCCTACGAGTAGAATAGTAACAAGACACTCATTTGCATGTGAGCTCAACGAATAATGTGGTGTGTAGTAATAGTATTAAAAAGCAAGAGATAAATCTCTCTCTCGTCAAGATCATGGCTTCTTCTTGCATCCTAAAAATCCCATCAAAATCTTAAAGTCTATGCCATGGCTTTTGTATTTCGCTCATGAAAATGTTGATTTTCAATAGCGTGAGATTCCCTTCGTTTTTCCCTCCTCAACTGGAAATCAAGGTAATTGTTTTACTAGGAGGAATACCTTTTCAATAATGCATGAGTGAGTGTTTCTGCTACATTGGTTTCTCTTCGAGGCAAGCATACGCGCTCCTTCTTTTTTTCTCCCACTGATTATTTCATTGAGATGCTCCTTTCTGACGCTTTAGTTTCTTTCCTATCCCGTCCATCTTGACTTTGAACAACATTAATAATCAGTCGACTTCTTCCTTTTTTTCCTTGTGATTGTCTTATGTTGCGTAATGTGTAAAACCTCATGTTGACAACTCAAAAAAGTCTCTCGAGTCTTGATCCATTTCGTCCACCCAGTCCGATCTTAATCCTCAGTGTAGCTTCGATGACAGCCAAAGTTAATCTCGACAGGAAGAAAATGTCTCAAGTCTCACCTGGAAAAGCTCAGTTTTCACCAAGAGAGAAATCTAACGTTGTCAACGACCCAAATGACACATGAACAAAATTGTACGCTGACGAAATGGTTTGAAGGAAAGGAGAATTTTTTTAAAAAAGAAGTACTGGAAGAATTGTTTTCTTCCCCATTGAGTTCCGTCTTATTTCGTTTCCAGCTGGACAAATGCTGGAGAAGGAATGTTGTGGCCGAGTGCATCTCGTGTGTTGCAAAGTTTTTTTTCACTCTCTTGTCCAGAGAAATGGGATTCCGGTCATAAATCTCCAGTGCGTTTGCTACTGCCTCTTTTCCCTCTGATTTACGTCTTTTCGCCCTCTTCATTGCGTCAAGACAGGACTGTCACTCGCGGGCCGCCCTTGCATTTCTTCACTTGTCTCTTTTTAGACTTTTCACTATTTTCTGGTCTCTCTCCACAAAAATTTCCTTCGAGAACTTGAGTTTTTCCGTTTTTTCTTTAAAGATCCACGGAACTGAAACTCTTCTAGAAAAAAGCTAGTATTTGTGCTTTTAAAAAACTAAAAAATGTAGTTGAAGCCAAAAAAGGCCGTTTATGACCTCGTATGTATTTAAAAACATGGAATGATAAAAGGAAAACAAGGAAAAATAGCCTTGTTGAACATTAGAAGAGAGGAAAGTGAGACTTTAAGACAAAGCTGAAAAGACGATCCTTTTCTCTTAAGATTTTTGTCTGTAATGTGAGTTTTGTATGTGTTGTTTGTATCAGAACTTCGTATCTCTCGGTAGTGTTCCATCGTCTGTCCAAAATCCTCAGCTCATCTCCGGCGGACTCTCCGAAACTTTTTTTCTCTCTTGTTCATTTGTTGTGCTTGCGTTTTCGTATGCATTCACAATAAGAAAAGAAGAAGAAGCCTCCTTTTTCTTTCCCATTCGACTTCCGAAGCCAATCTTCCCAGTGAGCAGATAACGAGCTTTCGAAGCGCACATTCATTTTTTATGCGAGCTCTGGCTTCTTCTTTCCTGAAGAGGAAAATGGGACTTTTCCTATCTTGTGAGCATCTTCCCTTCTCGTTCTTCCCATGTCAATAAGTCCCTACCTGTCACGAGTGTAGTGCACTCTCGTTTCTCGTCTCTACTCTTCTTAATTATGATTTCAAAAAGTCTATAGCTTCCTTTTATTCTTTGGGATTATTTTCAGAAGCCTTTTTCATCCTTCTTTATCAAAGTGTCCAATCTCGCTTTGATTTACGGGAGATGTGATATTCTCTCAGAGCAGAGTCGAAGGAATTTTTCATGTAGGAGAACAACGAACAACAGAAAAAGATCTGCTTTCAAAACGACAATGAAAATGAAATTGGGATTGACATTCAACCAAGAATTTTCCATTTCGCTTTTTGTGTTAAATTTGCTAATTGGTCTCTGTAATTGAATGCGCTTTACTAGGTGACACACAATTTGTGGCTGAAAGGTTGAAGTATGCATCTGACTCGTTTTTGTCTTACTACTGCATTCCAAATTGGCAAAAGCATGTGAGTGACAGAGACAGAGGGAAAAGACTGTTGAGAATGTGGTTTTTGAAGCATTTGGTGAGTGCAAGAACATAAGTGAAGTGCTTCGTTGTTCTTTCTTTTTCTTTCTTCTTGGTCCGCCATGAATAATGCACAAAGAAGTTTCACGATGAGAAGACACTCAGGAAGTCAAAATGGGATTGAGAATGTGATTCTCGGGGTTTTTAGAAGGTGAGGTTTGGAACGGGGTGACAGTCCCAAAATGCGCACGGGTGCCCATGTGTCATCCATGTGCCAAGTGTGGAGATCGTGTCACAAGTCCGTGGATGACACTCTGCATAATTTCCCTCGGCACGTCAACCCAAAACTTCCACTCAAGTTACTTGTCTTTTTTTCTGACCCACACAGCTGCTCTTGTCACAAAGATTCCTTCACAATTCTTCGTTCTTGGCATCGCATACACAGGATACTTTACTTGCTTTGCTTCTTATCACCTAAATGATGATAAGGTCCCTCAAGGCACAAAAAAATGAAGAAAAATGTTATGTTATACAAGCTCCAATCATCGCAAAGCGGCCTTTAGAACACCTTTATTCTCTGTAATTCAGTCTCATCGTAATGGGCAGGTTGGCACAGGTAGCAATTTTACTGAGCCAATAAGAAAACTGCATTTTTATTCTATGCTATGGACTATCAACTATCAACTCAATTAGTCACCTGAGTCGACTTGAGAATTCTCAGATTGAGAAGCGTCTATAAAAGGTACCTAAAAAACTAAAAATGCATTCAATTTCAGCAATGCAGTTCCAAACCCCACGTCATTGCACTCTGCCAAATTGAACGGCTCAACTACAACAAGACTGACTGTGACTCTATAAATAAAGTTTCAATTTTTTGGAACACAAGATGTTTCATCACAATCAGATTTAGTGTAACTTGAGACTATAAAGTAAAGGCTAAAATGAAATGATGCCAAAATGCTTGGGTGGTTGACTACCTGAAGATACGTACAGTGGACTTGTTCGTCACGCGTTACAGCGTGACTTGTTCTTCAAGAGAGAGAGACACAAAAGTTTGTCTTTTTGGTCCACGAAGCTGTTCAAACTTCTTCCCGGAAGGTTTTTCCCAACCCTTTTGCATTCATTTTTTTCAACAACGTCATTCTCATTGTTCTGACAAAAGTCTATTGTTGCATCTTGTGATGCACCGTGAGACATCGCCAAAGAGGTTGGGACTTCAAAAGAAGGCAGGGTTTGGTTTCATTCACATCCCAAGTCAAAACACGAGAGACGTCACAAGATTATTATTGTGAAAAGAAAAGACTTTTGTGCCAATTTAAGATACCGATACAAAAAAATTGAAATCGATTTTAGTAGACATTGTTCTTTAGCACAAAAAAATCAAAAAGGATTTAAACTTAAAGGGTTTCATCTTCCTCCTCTTCATATCGTTCTATCGTCTATCGTAAATGTAATGCGTAACTAATCATATGCAAATATGCACTTCAATAAGAAACATTAATTTTCAATGCTTGTTCTTGATTACTGGAAATTGCAATTACATGGCAAATATGTCATCTCAGAATTGTATTTAATAACGTCGTTTTATCTTCAATTTTTGCTTTTTAAAACTTTTGGCTTGTTGGTTTTTCAAAGGTTGAGGTAACTTTTAGAAAAGGGATTTTGGATTTGAGCAAAGTACTCAAGCAATTTCTTGTCGGTTCCTTGTCTGCGACTCAAAAAGGACCGGCACCTGCTGTTCTTCACCTTCTCTTACCTGGAACAAGTGGACGGAAAAGGACGTCCCGCTGAGCACCGGGGCAACTTTGGCGTCTTCCTTTAATCATATTCCACTCTCGGTAACTGAGAGAAAAGGTATCCGTCTTTAAAAGTAAGGATGTAAGGAGTACAGAGAACATCAAGAGAGAGAAGAGAGGTTCATAATCCCCCGTTTTGGTATTCAGGGCGCAGATCTTGACATGTTGACTGATCGCTTGACCTTCAAGGGAAAAGCGACTTACAGCATAATGCAGCGGGTCAAGAATGTTTCGAGTACCGCAGGCTTTCATTAAGAATTCGTTTTGGTTCATCCTATAGTCACATATGATATTCATAAGATATCCTTCCGCCTTTCTCATTCCATAGTGTCATTTTGACTCAGGCAACAATACCTTTTCCGTTTCATTTTTAAAAACAAAGAGTCAAAAATGCTGTGTTATTAAAATTTTGGATATATAGTTTCACGGACGAGCGGGGAACGCAGAGGCACTTAGGTGTTTTGCTCAAGTGAAACTTGGTGGAACCCTTAAAGGGCATGGGAAACGGGTAAGAGTGCAACTGCTCGTGGATAATGCACACGATGATGCGGACTAGTGATGAAATGCTTTACCTTTCCTGTTCTTCTCACGAAGATGTATAGTTATTTTTATATACTCATAAGGTTACGTAAGATTGCAAGCCAAAGGGCACGCGGGAGCTTGTACTACTGGAAAAGATAAAAGGTTTCGGAGATGAGATCGAGTAAGACAGGGAAAACATATGGGAAGGCTTTTTTCAGGTAAAATGTTCAAGGAGGACGTTCCTTCTGTCCAAATTGCTACTCTGTAGCTTTTGAGAAATAATGGATTTTGTGGCCATGTCTCCTCCTCCCTCATCCCAAAGGTCTCATCCGTGTCTGGACAAATGAATGGGAGCTGGAAACAGGAAATTTTCAAATTAGCTTCCTCCAAAATCATTGTAATTACACACGAGGAATTGGCCCTGTGAACCAAAGCAACTGTTACCAAACTATCAAAAAAGTGCTCCACATTTATGTACATATACGGTTTATTAAGTATAGTACCTTGTGTACTTGTACTGTTGTAATTTTAAGATACATACTTACTTTCGGATTTTGTAAAAAAAATGCCTTTCTTAATTTTTAAGAAGCTTTTCTACGCTGTAATAAATTCATTTATTTAGAAAAGTTTGTAACTTTAGTTTCCTCTGAAAACCCGGATTCAGGGTTTGATGCTGATGAGCCGCTTTGAGTAGAAGGGCTACCATTTTTGAAACAGTTCTTTCCTGTTTACAGAAAACATCTTTCCATTACTTCAAACTACAAATTCTTAAATTAAATACATAATCACATAATCCAAAATCCAATTTCAATTGTACTTTGAAAACAATCAAAAATGAGAAACAAACGCAACAAACAAAAGCAACTACAACCTACTAATTCTCTTGTTTCAATCTGAAATACATAATAGTTGGTCATACTTAAATACTTATTATGCAGTTCTTATTAGGGGCGTAAAAGTTCATTTTTAGTAATTGCATGCAAGTTGACTTTTTTGAAGCGCGATTTTGAACCACGAAACAGCACAACAACATCCCGATTCAAATTTCATCCTCTCATACCTCCATCATCATCAAATCATCATCAACTTGACATTTTTGGAGTCATTTTTGCACACGTGACGATTCCTCAGTTCGTGAGTGTTTCCCACAAATTGCCCTTGCGATCCCATCACTCTTGACACTCATGTCAACTGAGTGGACAGGTGTTGCAACCCGTGAGACATTGGCACACAATGTGCCATTCCGCACCTTGTCCACTTGATTGTTACGTTTTTGCTTAAAAGCATTTATTTTTCTGCTTTTGTTTGGTATCCTGTTACAGTAGAGTCAAGCATTACTAAAATAAAAACAAGTACTCTGCTAGCACTAACACATAGTCGATTCAGAAGAATCGGCGAAGCACTTCGTCTTTGTCTTTTATTTACAAGGCACAAGGTAAAAAAAACTCAACTCAAATACCCAAAGCTGCTATAGCTCAAACTGGAATCGCATGTTCACTTTGACTGGCATTTTGAACACATTAGTGAACATAGAACATTGCGGGTTTTTTGGATGTGACACTTCCCCTCGTCACAAAAGACTCATTACGCTCAAAAGACATATAATGTAAAATGCATCCGTTATTATTATTATTTATTCAACTTTATCTGCAGTTGGCACGTCTCCTTTGCGTAAATAATAATCTTACTCTCACGATTATACTGTCTCACCTCTAGCTAGAAAAAAAAAGTTATTCTCCTTGTTTACCATTCAACATTTCCACATGCAATCGACCAATTTCTCTGTCAGAAACTGTCGCTATTACCTTTCATTTCGAGTCATAAATGTAATCACTAAAATGTAATGATGTAACGCTATCTCACCCTTGAAACAGTCTAATCTCATCGAATTCAAATAAATTATCACAAAAAAATGTTATCTTAAAGGGGAATCTGATCAGTGATCACGATATTTATGCATTTTTTTGAACCGTACTCTCTATGAAAGTGCCATAGATTCCAAAAGGAGACATGTTTGGTTGCACTAGTATAATTATTTCTATTTCTAGTCAATTTTATAGTCCTTAGTCCTATGATTCCTATCCTACCAAGTGTGTAGTGTTTGTGTACTCAAATAATGAGTCTAATAATGAAAAAAAACCTTGACATGACTGTAGTAAAGGGATTCTCACACACTCTGGTTAATGTATAGTGTACATTGCATTTCATTCTAAGGATATTTTTTTCAGGTTCAAAAAAGCAAGTCAAGATAAATTGTGGAGATAGCGGAGCCCAGCACCCAATCACAAGATTTGTAGAGTCTCATAATCGTCTTGGCGTGCTGCTGCTCCGCTTCAAAACTTTACGACTCCGTTTCTTCTGTGCTCTCTCCTGGCTTCTTTTTTTCTTTTATCGTACAGTTTACGAGGTTACACAATCTGCCTTGACTGACTACAATTTTACACGGGTTGCCATTATGACTACTTATACAGTTTAACATTGTGTATTCATCCTTTTTCCTGACTAGGTAATTTACATTTTACATTCAAGTCCATTTGAGCATCTATGACTGAGCAATTATGACTCCTGTCTTCATTTTACGTATGTACAAGCGTAATGAAACTTTTTCACACGTCACCATTACGAAAATATTTTTTTGAAAACTTTTTTGTATGAAATGTTAGAAGCGCTCAAGGCGAGAAGTCTATTTAATGTGAAAAAAAGTTTTTGAAAGCGTTGTACATTAGGCATTATAGTTTACTAGAATTTTTTGGCGAATCTCATTCACGTGAGAGCTTTTGCTTGGGTAAATGCAAAAGGAGGAACAAATGGGGGAAAATTCCCTTCCACATGGTGAATAAGTGGGAAAAATGCTGAATCGAATTAGTCTCAGTCAAGAACATGGGTGGGTTTTTGCAAAAATGCACAAAAATGTAAGGATGTCGGCATAGCGGGGAATCAACAACGTCCAGGTGAAAAACATGGTTGGAGCATTAGAAAAGTTCCAAAAAAGACTAACATGAAGTGTAAAAGCTGTGTAAACATTGAGAATGGACGATAATATGAATGGCAAAAATCTTGTTTTGTAGCTTGGTCTTTTCTCTTTTCACATCACTTTGGACCGGTGAAGGATGAGTTGGAGTGAGCAAAAAGAAGAAATAAAGGCATTATTATAGTTAATGCCACAGGCTGCATCAGTTGAGCTGATAAGCATCCGTAATTAGTCGTAATTCATGCCCCGATTAAGTTCATTCTCTCATTTCTCAAGAGTCATTTTCATACTTTGTATTCTTTTTCTTCTTTCATTCTTATCCCTTGTGGATTTTATAATTCTTGCACATTTTATTAATTCATGAGAGGGTTTGCCCAGGTGAGAAATGATGAAGGACTCCAAGTAAATTATTACGTTTCATGTCTCTCTTAACAGAGTGCAGATTTGATACATTTTTATCGCCAAAATCATTAAAAGAGTATTTATTTTGGAGAAAATTATTACATACTTTTAGTCTTACTCTCACATTGTTGTTTTAACTTTTTTTTTATTGCCATACGTGCTTTTTCAATTTCGCACATCTCTTTTTCTCTCTTTTCCTCTAGGGACGTGCGGCGGGTTGAACCGTTTAAAATCCTCAAGTCTTAATTGCAGTTTCTAATTCTAATTACCAAACTGTCTGTCATGTGCCTTCAGCCAGGTAATTAAAGGACAGGTGAGTCCGATGTGTGCTTTACATGAGCTCACTTCAACTCACCAACAACTCCACCCGGCATTTTATACTTCGTTTTGTTGACAGTGACAAGGGCCAGAATGTGGAAAGTAGCTTCCACCTTCTCTCCTTTGTAATTTTCTCAAATCCAATTGACGTCCAGGTATGAAAATAATAAAAAGGGTCAAAACTTATTGACAAAACTCACCTGTCTCTTAAAATCGTTGATTCTTAGCGTAATTATCTTTGACCCATCGTTCGCGTGCCAAATTGACCACGGGTCAACAGAAAGGCAGGTGAAGAAGTATAGTAAACATACTAATCGCAGGCAAACTACTTCTCAGAAGATTGGAAAAGGTAAGGTTGAAGTTAGGATTAGAGGTAAATGCATTCCACTAAACATTAAACTGCGCAATATTGTTGCGTTTGTGTTGCCGTGTTTGTTTACCGGCTACCGGTAGCAATTTTCCTTTAATAATTGAATGAAAGAAGATTACAATTTGAACCCCAAGAAACCACATGCCTTAATTTTGTACCAGTTGCACATTTGTAATAATTACACACACGTGCAGTGTACCTGCGGCTCGGCCTTCATTTTTGCAGCCTTCTTTTTAATCTTGGCTTTACGAAAGAATTGCGGCAATGAGACTACTTGAAAACAGTATTTACAGAACCACATAAACAGAGACAGAGTCTGTTTTGAACCAATGGTTAATAAATTATACTTAAAATTTTCTCAAGAAAGAAATGATTGACATGGATTTTGGTAGTGTGTCTGTGCACACAAGGAACACAAGGATGGAAAAGGGAACGTTGAAAAGAATTTTTGACTGGATGAATTCGATGAATTCCATTTCCTCAAATGGACAAGGGCGCCGTCGTTTCGACCAGTGTGGCCTTAAGAGTTTTCGGCGGTGACACAATCGGAGCAGATCAAGGGCCATTGCGACTGTTGTGACGATCGCTTGTCATCTGCCCAGATGACATGGATATGTACTAAAAGGAGTGTGTTATAGCGAAGAAGGAGAGTTGGACGTTGGACCCCAGGGAGAGGAAAAGCTAGCAGCAATTCCTTCATTAGTTATGCTAAAGATAAGGCGTGAGGATGAATCTGACGATAAGACGGCATGAAGTTCCATTGGGCAGCCAAAGGACTCGTGTGCCTTCTATCAATGGACTCTAATCAGGTCGCACAAGGCAAAGTGTCAAGTCGCCCTTAATTGAAGATGCGTATCAGGTGAGCTCCTCAGCGGTGACCAACCACTGCGCAATTATGATCATCTCCATGATTCACTGGCCACTGCAATTGGACCATTGTTATCCTCCCAAACACTGATTGCACTCAACTCAACTCAAGCGTCTCGTATAAATTTTTTTATATACAGCTAATTCCTTCTTTTTCCTTGGGTGACCTGATGTCACGTCCTGATAAGTAAGCCTTTCAGGGTGTTCCTTCTGTCGCAACCGGTTTGACGAACTGATTAAACTTTTTCGTATGTTTTGTCCGCAACATCTGTGTGTTCCTTGTTCCTTTTCACCCTGAACAAATTTCGCTGCATCAAAAATCACAATCTCCGCAACATGTCGTAAAAGGTACTTGTTTGCCTCGTGTCGTG
Source organism: Harlomillsia oculata (assembly GCA_019776145.1). Lineage (NCBI taxonomy): Eukaryota > Metazoa > Arthropoda > Collembola > Entomobryomorpha > Oncopoduridae > Harlomillsia > Harlomillsia oculata. The sequence goes on along the minus strand of JABASF010000430.1, from coordinate 23,398 downwards.
TCATATACTCGCAAAAATGATGTCATTTGACAAACACCAACGACGATATGATACGACACAGCTCGTGTGCAAATCTCGTGGCTTTGTGTAATGTCTGTCTTCGTCTTTTTGTCATCTTACTACGGGATTTTGTGGCCGAAAAGCGGGCGGTTGTGTGTGTCTCTCTCTACCAAACGGTCTAACGGTAACAAGTAGCGACAAACGTCTGCACTATAGTATTACACGACCACTTTTGTAATGCAATTATCTCATCCCAAGTCTCGCATTGTCATTAAATCTAATAGTCCTATCATGCTATATTAAAGATATTTTTTTACATTTATTCGAAAAAATGTAGTGTAGTCGATTATACGAGACCGCAACGCAACTCGAAAGTCGAAATGGAATCTATAAAAAAGCTAAAGGGAATAATTGCCGCCCTGAGGTGGAAAAGGGAAAAACGGGAGCTCGAGCTATGAGACAGAGGAACCGAAAAGCGTCGTCCAAATTACATTGATTACTGTTGCTTAGTCGCTTTAGTCACTCACCTGGTCATTACGACTAAAGCTCAATGGGGGAAATGGAGGGTTGTCACACCTTCGAAAATGTACATACAATTTTCCATCCGTTGCCGCTGCCGCCGCCGCAGCAGCAGCCCCATTTAATTCTCTGCGACTCCATCGTCGTGATTAAATGTATAGCTTTGAAAATATTCCATTTTGTGATTCCACTCTTCTCTTCTGTTTTTGGGGTTTGTGATAGAAGAGAACCTACCGTGGTAGAGTATAGCTCAATTTTTTGTTTGACCCCACCTTCCCAAAATGCCCGGAATCAAAATGTGATGAAATGGAGGTCGTATCTCACGCTCGCATCAAACATGCAACGAACCAAACCGAACCCACGCTCGAAAACGTGGTTTAATTGGAATTTGCCATTTGCAGAGTGAACTCTTCTACTTGTACTAAGTCTGAGAACGTACAGTAATAATGCAATGTCTTATGTTCATAAAGAGCAAAGTCGTACATTATCCTTCGGATTGGTTTTCTCTCTGTGCATATTTATGTGAGACAGTCAGCACGCGAGGATTGGTCAATTTCCTTCTGCTTGCGAATGTTCAACGTTCCAAATTGTTTATTCACTTCGCATCTCTCTCCAGGGATTTGACATCTTGTTGCCTTGTTTTTTCTTGCCATTTTTTGTATGCATACGTTACGTGTATAAGTAAACGTTTGTTTCTCCAGTTCCTCGCAGAAGAAGTATATGCATTTTTTTTCGTTTGAGCTCACATGATTTACAAGTCTAGATTTTGCCATTTTGGTTAAAACATGAAGGGAAGAGACAACTACTAGGGAATAAACCGAACAAGTAAGTGAGCAAAAGAGTTAAAGTCAGTTCTCGCAGTTGTGAGCCGCAAGAGCTAATTCAGGTTGCTCTCATGTGAGCAAAATGGAGGCTGTGAGCCATGAAATTGGTCCTGTTGGACAATGCCCTGTTCTAATGGCATTCTCGGGGTGACAGTTGACGCTCTTGTTTCTCCACGCCCTCACGCTTTTGCACAAATGCTCATCGTGGAGAACCAACTTGTCACTTCTTTAGTGTTTTGGCATTAGTCGTATTAAATGCGTCGTCCGTGGCCATGTCATGTCGTCTTTTGTCGCGTTCTATACAGACTATAAAGGTTTTTTTGTATTTATATAATGTAGTACTATAATATAAGCAGTGTAATTTTGCAATGTTATCTACAAAGTTGCAGACAATTTGATACTTTTATACGGCTGAGTGCTTTAATAGCTGAAATGTATACTTTGTAGTAGGAAAAAAAGAGCACACGAGCGTGTATGATACGTTGCGTACGCAAACTGAAAAGTTTATGGAGGAAACCGTGTGGGAAAACAATGGGACATTTTTGCATACAATGTGAGCACAAGAGTAAAGAGTAAAGTGACAAGAGAAGCTTCGGGTCAAGGCTCAGAGTCCACATGGGGGCTCACACAACACCCCAAAATGTGACAGATTTGTGAGCCAAGCGGTCCGTGCGAGCATGAAAACTCATCCCGATGGAATATCCCATTGTTTTCCTCCTTTGGATGCTTCAGTCTCATGCAAATTGCCCAGAAGATCCCAACAAAGATTTCACCAGCCTTGTCCTCCCGAAAAAGCGGCTCCAGTCTTCTGTGCCCAGACGGGCAATTTATGACCACATTTATGACAAATTCGTAAAGGGAGAACAGAAGAAGAATCTTTTGCATGAAATCTCTTCTTTCTGAAGCAATAGAAAAAAAGGCAACACGTACATCATTCGGGTTATCGTTCCATGTCGCATATTCCTTCTTTACTCTTCCATTTTGTCAAGTGAGCAATACAAACATGCAATTTGCTATTTATTTCCCATTCCTCATTCAAATTATTCCTTTGAAAAAAGCAAAATGGTACACACTGCCTAGGTCTACATTTTTTGTGTGCCAAAAGATTTCAAAATCGTATCATCTCTCATTCCAATTCCCCATCCTGTCTTTGCAATTGAAACTGTAGATAATAAAGCAAAATTGTAATAGATCTGACTTGTTAGTTACATGTTTTTACAGAGATAACTAGGCTTGTGTTGATTAGTCTGCGAGAACATGATATCCAATTGCGAATGCGTGGCCGAGAGCATTCTTGAGCCCATTAGTACAAAGACGAGGGAAGCTTTGTGGCTTTCCGGCTCGGGACGTGACATGTTGAGTTTTCTTCAAGACTGGATCGTCAGAGTCTATAAAGTGGAAGGAATTGAAGTATGACGAAGCCAAGGGCCCAGCATGGGTTCCGTTTCAGTGCGTCCCTACTAGATTAGCTCAAATGTCTAATGTGCAATTAACTTAGCCTGTGAACACGATTTATTACATCATAATCAAGACAAGCAGAGCACACCGTGTGGCCGAGACTCAAGACTCAAATAATGCAGTCTTTCTTCGTAGTATTTGTAGCTTTGAGCCATTTCGCCTGTTCTGAGTCTTCTGAGAGACGAATGAATGAAACCAGAGAGACTATAAACACAACATTTAAGTCTAAAGTTCCAAAACCTGTCTAGTTGTAAAATGTAAATCAGCTTTTGTGGCTTTCCCCTCGCCTATTCGCACGGAAGAAGCTAATTGGTGTCCGAAATCTGATTTAATTGCTCTCTCACACGACAAAGCCAAATTTAAACATTTTTCCTACATCATCCTCTATGAACAACCTTTCATGTTATTTTTAAACGGGAAGGCCAGACCAATCCGAGTTGAATTTATAATTCAACAGTGTAAGATTTCGATCCATTTCTACGTGTTTCTTTCGTGTGAAGGGAACATTTCCACGAGAAATATTATGTAGAATCGAAGAGAGTCAGTTTTTGGTACCTTTCCCTTGTCACGTTGTCACTTGGCGTTTGAATCGTGCGGACTTTATGTGTGACAAGGTGTAATCAGCGGTCGAATCTGCTCACGAATCATTTGAGGGAATTTTTCCTTGTCACTTTGTACCGGTGTTGACTCATTAGGATTTTCTTTTCGAGATGAATGAGAGTCTACAGAAATAAAGTTCAGGTAAAAAAATGTACTTGCTCGTGTGTAGACGCGAAGAGGAAAGAGCTCAATTTCCGTGTTGCTTTTGCAGTCCAAGGCCCCACGCAAAATACACGAAGGCAGGGCAAGTTCGTCGCTCATCAACATGCAAATCGTCAGACTTGCAAATGAATGCTGGAAACACACCACCGTACGTACAAAATAAATTCATTACATGACCTCCTATGACTCGAACAACACAAAATGTAATATTACGTATACTTAATATGCACGTATACCCTGTGCTTTGTACTAGTAAGAAAGAGTTATTCGAGTTTTATTATGTGTATAATAACTCTATGCTTTTCTTCAAGTCTGGACCAATTAAGCGGCCATAATTGCCTTACGCCATTTTTCTTTTCTGGTTGTACAGTACTGGTATTGGAATTTGGAATCCTCTTACGCATGCATTATATATGCCCAGACCCAGACCCAGACTAGATTTTCCTTTTAACACATCAATATTTACACTTTAAAAAACAAAACTGAACAACATTTTTTAAAAATTGTACAATTGTACGTCATTATTTTACCTTGTTTTCACACGGCGCCACTGGATTTATAAGACTATAAGAAAATCAAGGTTTGTTGTAATTGTAAGGAGTTAGTAGTTATAGTATAGAATTAAATAATTATGGACTTGTGTATACTGTATACTTTGCATTTTTAAATGCAACTTGAATGTTGTAAAACTTGCCTTTTTTTACATGGTATATGCTATCATTTTGTATTTCCCTTGATTGTCCTTATGCCTAAACACTTTAGACGTCCTTCATGCATGAAAAGAAACTTATTAGGCTGACATGGAACGCGTAAGGTAAATTTGCGTAAATAATTTTTTGCGTGTGAAAAAGCATAATGAATCAAATGAACAATGGACATAAAGCACATAAATCCATTTAGGATGCTCCCCATTGTTTTCTTCTAACTGGTTGAATCTAAATGTCCCTTATGCAGAGATAAAGTGAGGATGTGTGTTAGCCAATTAGCATCATTCAATTACGGCCGGTAACTGTTCCTGGGTTGTTGTGAAAGTCAACCGGTGGAAGGTTTCGGTATGTTTTGTCATTTTCGGTTTTGAAACCCGGGTGAAAGAGGATATGAACGAAACCCCATGGAGGAGACATGAGAGCAACTCACACTTGAAAATAAATAATACTTAGGAGAGATGGTGAGGAGGACTGCCAATGAAGTGCGCGGACGAGGGAGAAGTGCACTTTCATGTTTTTCAATCAAGGCAAAAAGCATGTGAGAGTGTCCCTCGAGGACTGGAGTTTGCCAACGACACTGTCAAGTCACACTTTGACTCTTCTTCAGCCAACTTCCCTCGTCATCTGTGTCCAAAAAGGACGGAGAGATGCGACCCAAACACTGTCTCCAGAGATCTACAGGAAAACTGCATAGAGTGAACCTGGTCCAAAAAGGGCACATGGCACACAGAACTCAAAAACATATACTCCTGGAAAAAAAATCGTATTTTTTTTCCAAGCAAGCCAACTCTTCTTTTATCTCTTGTCTATACTGTAGAAGTGTGTATTTCAGTATTTCACTCGTACGTAGTATGTGAATTCTTGTGGCTTTTCCCGTGCAAATGAAAGGGTTGTGTGAAACGAACGAGTTTTCAAGTGTTTCACGACATCCAACCGCAAACGCCAGTCCAAAAATTTAATTTGTAACGGGGAGCGAGAGAGAGACACGACAAAAAGTGCTTGTCTCTTCAAACTCGCCGCATATAAGTTAAAGCCACTTATCTGATTCCATGAAAGACACTCTGGGCCATTCTCCACTTCAAACAACTGAGAATCCATTGAAAACCAAACCGAAACGGTCAAAAATCCGCACTTTTTTTGTATACGTTTTTTTGATTTCCCTTTTACACATCCTTTTTGGATTGTGTACCATGCGCATGTAAGTAACAGCGTCGTTGTCCCTGCAATTTATCCTCATTATCATCCTTGAAAATCTTTTAGACAATCCTACTGTGTGGCTTATCTTTGCTTTTTAATGACACAGTTGTTTGCGCGTTGTAGCTGTAAGTCTGAACAATAAGGGTGTCATGCAGATTTGTTAATAATATTTGATAATATTTGAAACTGGACAAAATATAAGTTGTTGCATAATGTGTTGCTTTTAGTAGTTGTTGAGAGTGTACAAAATAATACTATTAAAGTTTTATGAAGATGGTTCATTGTTGGCATCGTTTTTTGGCTGGGGATGTGAATCATGTGAGTGAGAGACCTACAAGGCCGTCCAGCTGCATTTTCGTGACCGGTTGGGCTTGAACCATTTTCTCTCTGTTGGACCTCGAGAGAAGATGATTATTAGTTTGGAGGAGGTTAGTCTGAATGGAGATTTTTATATGATTATGACCAGGAGCCCATCATCATCCGCACTGAGCTTGGGCTCCTGCCTTTCTTGAAACCCTTTCGTCTTCTTTCGCTCCTACATCCATCGACTAATGGCTCGGGAGAAGTGAACACAACTCTCTCAAGGTGTTGTCGACATGACCACGAAAGATGCACCCCTACAACAAAAAATCTTAAAATTCTAAAGAGTATAAGCAAAAGTACTTACACACAAAACCAAAAAGCTCTTTTCTCATTCTCATCAGCTACAAAGAAGCCAAAAGGGCACACAGGTGCGCTTCTCTTCTCATTATGTTGAAGCCACGACGAGAAAAGCAAAAGTTTTCTCTCTCTCGCTCTCTTCTGACTTTACTCATCTACACAATTTTCCATACAACGTTTTCGTCTTGGAAAAAAATACAATCTTGTTCAAAATTATGAACCTTTGGGTGGCATTTTAAATTTGCTCTTTGACTTTTGAACACAGAATATGCTCAATAACATCTCTACTTTCTCTTACATGTACAAGATACATGTACAATACGTTAAGACCAAAAGGTCTAGCATTTCTCAATATTCCAAAATTATAATTAAGTCAATTAAACAAAGTAGCATATAGATATACTCAAAAATGTACGTGGATTTGATCTGGAAATCATATGCCCATGCCCACATGAATTAGAAGAAGGAAGAGATGCACCCAATTGATAAAGTGAGCGACATTTACAGTTGACTTATCTACGATGACATGATAAGGTGACGGAGCTCTGAGGGTGGGCCACACAAAGAGCTTATCATTCACTGGACCAAAAGAAGCAGTAAGTCATTTCCTTACGACGCTTTTATGACTGTGCCGACTGAGATGACCATGGGATTACGACGGCTATCAACTAATTACTTTCCCATGGGCTACGTGCCACACGTAATATCAAATCCCACCTGCTCGTTCATCCTCTGTGTATATTTTACTCTTATAAACTTCATATTTGCAAGTCCTGCCATTTTAATTATGATTAAGTGTAACTCCTTGAACTTTGGGCGGTTCAATGTGCACTGTGGTGCGGTACACACCAACCAAACCAGTGGTGCAGTATTTCACATTTCTTCATTTCATGATCACAAATTTTAATTATTTATTTGTGAATAAGGTAAATAATGTTTTGGTTGAGTGCACTGAACGGGTCGGATGGAATAAAATGTTCAAAAGTATGAAATGAAAGTATACGATGTGATGTCTTATGCGTTGCGTAGATGCGGCTAAAATCAAAGGTTTTTTGGTGAGTCCATATGCAAGCCACGAAGAAAATGGACTTGGAGCAAAAAGAGATGGGAAAAAGACGATGCGATGGTTTGTTGTAAGTGGAAGATGATTATGAGCGAGTCGGATCCAAGATTCTCTGGCGAGTGACAACTTGTCAACCATGATGGATTTCTTGCATACGATTAGGCACATCAAAGTCATTCCTCTCTCGCAAGAAGAAAACAAGACTTTTTTTTCCTTTTTTCCTCTTTTTATAGTGTGCAAGTGTACTATAAAGTTTTTCGTAGTAAATGTTAATATCACGCATGTTGCTTGTTGCGCTTTGGATATACTAGTCTGAAAGTCTTAATGCAAAAACGTCGAATAATGTGCACCAAAAAATGCAACTACAACTATGACTTGAGAGTTGAGTTGATTGCAAGAGCGTAGTGTGGTAAAATTACATTTTTTTCAGAGCAGCAGTAGTAGTTACATACTCAAGTTTATTAGTTAAGAAGTACCTTTTGTTTTTGTACGGTAAAATGAGGAAGCTAAAACACAAAAACACTCTAACACTAAAGCTGCAGTTGGGCTGTCGAATGAAAATGCAATTTGTGATACGTAAGTCGAAATGAAAGAATTAGTTAAGAAACCAATTGTGAATTGTGATCGAGAAGGAATCAACTTGCTTTTTTATCTTCTTCTTGAGAATTGTAGCATTGTGTAGGCAAAAGGATTAAAGGAGCTGGAGATTTGGTAGGAAAAGAAGAAGCAGATTGAGTGCGAGATATCCGCCCAAAGAGTTCCTCTTAAAGACTTCATTACGCCAGAGCAGATTGGAGCAGATGAGAATCGTGCAGAGCTCATATTGTGTGTCCTAATGGATTTATTTGCATTGGGGCCATCAGCCCTGCCCTTGCCTCATCATCTTTCGTCTTTTTTCTTATACTTTTATCTCGTCTGATTCTATGTTCCTTCTTTTCTCATGATGATCCTTCTACATCGCATCTCACAGGAGTCAATTTCTCTCATCTTCTACTTCAATAGTCCAATAGACTCGTCGTGGCCGCCATTGGTCTCTCAAACAGCCGGAGATGTTGTAAAAGATGCCGCCGTGATAAGAGACAAATGAGACGGAGATGCGACCAGTCGATAGACCCCAAAAGACATTGCTTTTCATTCTCCTTCTTTAGCAGTTTACCGATACACTACAAAAAACAGTTGTATCCCCAACAAATGTTTGTATAAATTCGAAATTCTATTTTTTTAATTGTTATTGTTATTATTATTATCATTTTTGTTTTTCTGCGTTATATAGTATTTATGTTACGTACAAGACGTGTTTACAGTCTTACTGTTTATGTAATCTTTTAAGATGGTTTGAATGGTTGGAAATGTGTTTGGTGTTCATCTTGTTACGTCTTATTCAACGAGGAAATTTGCATGTATGCTCGACAAAACAAATGTGAACTGCTGATAAAAATGAGAGGAATGAAACAAAATGAACTCAAGTACTAATTAAATTGCTAATTCAGTGTAATTTACGGGGCATTTGAGTGCCTTTGACTCCTCCTGAAGGCCCCCAACGGCCACATATTGCTACGAGCCATTTGAGTTTTACTACAAGATAAAAAATGAAAAAAAAACGAATGTTCAAGTCACACTGGCTAGTATAGGTACGAAAGAATGTTTGTGGTTGTGACCATGTCCATTCGATGACGACAGGTGAAGCGTCTAAGGGACATTTGAGAATTCCTCGAGTAGAATTTAATGCTTTGCGCTTATGGGTGCCAATAAATTGATCTTGTAATAAAGCCTCGTCATCAGTCTCACCCGATGAAATTTGAGACGGTCTTTTTTCTCGCAAGATAATGTAGATCAAACTTAATTTACATACGTGTAGATTATTAAAGTCGTACAGCACGTTTATAACAAAAAATGTANGTCTCACCCGATGAAATTTGAGACGGTCTTTTTCCTCGCAAGATAATGTAGATCAAACTTAATTTACATACGTGTAGATTATTAAAGTCGTACAGCACGTTTATAACAAAAAATGTAAAACGGACTAAAGCCGGTTGGACAATTGAGTCGTTGCGACATTTTATAGCGTTCTCACTGTGTTTCTTTACTACATTTCTGCTCCTGGTTAATTGGGGCTGATTGTACCTTGAAATTGGGCCGAGTGAAACGAGTGATTTACGACAGACACAGGAATTATTTTCTTGGGAACGTGTTCATCCCTTTTTGCTTGTTTTCTTAGGTGAGAGATTTTGCCAGCCGGTGTTGGAAGGTTGGAACCCCCGTGAATCCTACGTTTGAAAGAAAAAGCCGCCACGGCATCACACACAACCACCGGCTACACGCAAAAAGTTTGGCAACCGGAGATTTAAAGACATTCGGTACTCTCAATCAACTTTTTTAATGATGGGCAACTTAAGCTGCAGCAAACGAGACGCAATGTCAGCGAATAATCAGAGTCGCATAGACATTTTTTGTCGGTTCTTTGAATCTCGACAATGAAAAAGCCAAGCCTATAAACACATTGTTGTTTTAATAGCAGGTTACATTTTTGCTTTTTACAAATTCAGCACGTTTTGTACTTCATGTCCCGTCTCTTCTAATCTCGATGCAAAATTCACGTGATTTTTACCTCTTTTGTTATCAAAAATGGATGTTATCACGAAAAATGCAAATGAATTGTCGTCATTTCACTTCAGAATGCTTGCATGGACACTTATCAGCGACATTTATACAAGCATCATTCTCAAGACATGTAGACGGGATTTCTCTCAGCATCTGCTACACGGGATCCCGTTTTGTGGACTTCACAGGTTTGACTTACGTCATTTCGTCTCCCTTCAACCTTTTTATTGAGCGAAGTCAATGGGAAAAAAACGATTTTTTTCAAAAAACGAATATTTAGTTATTGTCACCCATAAACCCATCCGCTTCTTTTCTTGCTTGACACGTCAGCTTGGTTACATCGATGAGATCAAAGGGTCCCACACCCAAAAGGGTATTTAGAAAAATACCCAAATTGAATGGAAGTATCAAAAGAAATTCCACTCTCGAAAATTCCTTAGAGTTTCCATTCATATGCAAAGTGAGGGTGGAGTGTCTTGCGTTGGTCGTTTGGCTCCCTGCTCAGAACAGAGCATTCCATGAGATCTCCAAACCGCGGCTAATTTCTTCATCCAGATTGAGAAGTAAAAAAAGTGATGTGATTCGTCGTAGTATGAGCAAGCAAACAGGTTTTATAGTGGCGTTTTCTGCTGCTTTGAGTCATATGGAAATGACTTGTCAATCGTCTCTGAAGGTGAAAAGGCAAGGAAAAACACCCAACCTCTTTTTGCACTCCTTTTCCATGCAAATGTGCGACTTTTGATTGCACTAGGATCTTGCACGGCGCTGGACGGCGCCGCCCATAAATTACACTATTACACAAAAATCCTCAACTTTCATAATAGGGCTACTCAGATTCAATGAAAGGTGTGTTGCATTGCATGTTGCATTTATGTAGTATTTATTCTTCTCAGTTTCCTAAAGCTTGATCCGCACGTCTGACTTGTCTGCCTCCTGTGATTTTTCTCAAAATGTGTTTTGTGTTTACTTTTTTAGAAAATCTTTTGAAAAAATCTATAAGAAAATAATATGCATATGAAAAGAAAATCTGTCACCCTAAGAAAATCCTTGGTAAGATGGTAACACAAGGACAATGCGTGCAGAAAAAAACTGTCCACCTGACTCTTTTAAATTCGTTATTTGGTGTTTATACCAAGGTAATCCTTGTGAGGAGTATATAATGCCTTAATACAAAAATTAATTGTGAGTCTTTTTTGGTACTTGCTTTTCGGGTTTGCTGAGCCGTTCAAAATTTTGACTTTGGATTTCCTCCGCTCCAGGTGGCATTCAAAGGTTCATTTTGTAATTCTCGTTGTCTCGAAACATAGTTTGCGTTGCGTTTGCTGGTCTGGCTAGTTTTCACCTTTTCGAATGTAATACAAGTAATGGGAAATGCAGGGTGATGTAATTTGGAAGGGAGAAGTGAAGTGAAGGAAAGGATACCCTGTACGGATAAGAAAAGGGCTTTTGAGACGAGAGAAACTGAGAAACTGTATGGAGTGGATTGTAAGGGAGAGCTTCTTCTTCTTCTTGAGAGTATTGTACGGGTCTCATCTCCGCTTGATAAAGGCTGGCCAATAAATCTGCCAAGGAGCTGTCACAGGAGACCCGTTTATCATTCTCGAATGGAACCTTAAGGCTTCGTCTTGTAACGTTAGGAGGATTCTCTGCTCTGTGTGCTCCATAGCCCATTATCTCCACCATTGCCTTTTTCTCCTCCAGTCTCTTCTTCTGCGCTTCTCATCTCCATTTCATCTCCCGTGTCATCATGTTCACTCACCGTCTGCCTCTGTCCCGAAAAATTCCGCCGGCTCTCAACTTCCATCCATTCTCCTCCCAAGGGCAACTTTTCCAAGAGAGCAACAAACAGCCCATTTGCATCTGTGACCATGAAAGAAAAAACACGACAAGACGCAATGCCATTCTGATACACACAGAAGAAGAGTCAAAATCGAAATCCAAACCGATTTTCCGAGTCCATGTGTCTTCTCGTGTCGTCCCTTGTGTCACACGAGTCATCGCCATTCCATTCGCCCCTTCAATTACACTTTATGTCACTGCTGCTCCTACTTTCGTCGCATGAGACTTGTGAACAAAAGCAGGACATGGAAATTGCAAAAATCATAATGAAATGAAAGAAATACTACAATACGCTGACAATGTTAATAAAAACAAACACTGTCATTGCTGCGAGGAAGAAAGAGAAGATGAAGAATGGGAAAGAGGTGTGATCCTTAATGGATTTGGTGAGCCACTGTTTGACTTTGGGAGGAGAAGGAGAAAGAAGGTGACAAGCACCCATGGGCCCAAGACGTGTGTCTGCAATAAAATATAATTTATTTGGGAGGAGATGATGAGGGTTTGGAATTGTAAGCTTTTTGACTCACACAGGTAGCAATAAGTGACCAGTGCACAATTGGGAGTCTCTCGCACCTCGTCCTCATCCATTTCCTCATTTTACGACTCATTAATGCCATTCATCTTCGGCTCGCACGACCGACCGGCTCTCTCTTCTCTCGAGAAATGAGCTTCTCCTCGAGACACTCTGATAAATTCCCCACGAGAGACACACACGATTGGCTCATTAATGTCTCCAGGCTGAGGTTCACAGCGCCCAGCCCTGCCCTACCGCTTTTCCTTGACATTTACTACATCATATTCTCCGCTAATCGTGTCAAAATCCTATAGCAAAAGTTAGCATTCATTTTGAAACAAACTGTTCAATGAATCCTGAGATTTTGGTCCTCGAGTCTTGATGAAACTTTCTTGATGTCATGATTGACTTTTCCTTGATAGAAAAATCGGTGGGGACACTTATTTTGAAAGATTTAATTTAGCGAAAAATGTTTTCGTATCTTGATTTCTGGACCAAAAATTCCTTTTTGACGTTGACATGTTGACAGAGTCAGGCGGGAGACTTCATGAGAAAATTCTCTGTAAAGTGAGAAAAGCATCGGTGACAGGACGAGAGTTTGTCTCCTTGACATGCTGTCATCAAAGCGGTGATACGACGGACAGAAAAGAGCGGACTGGTATGGTATTTTCTTCATATTTTTTTGCAAAGGGGAGTTCAGTGCAAATGAGACGACGTATAAGTGCTTGTCAAAGCCCACTTTTGAGGAAGAAAATGAGCCCATTTCCTCCGAAAAAGGAGGGAAAGAGATGATTGAGCTTTAGAAACTAGTGACGAGATGATGATAGTTTTGTGCTTACATCGAGCGTCAGAAGGGTCCAAGGTGTCGACTTTTAGCGGATTATCCACCTCACAAACCGTCACACACAGCCCGGGTTGCATCTCCAGCCTGTCTCCGGTTGTGAGTGACACGTCATTATTTCTCTCCCGTCAGTCCCATCATTTCCGCCTTGTGTGCCATACTTCATATCCTCTCTCGCTTCTCCCATTGCCCCAAGAACTGACAATCGTGTCACGCAAACCTGGGCTGCTCATTTATCCCTCGTTACTTCCCACTCCCGCCCTGTGTGACTTTGTCCAGGTGTAATGGCCAAAGGGAACTTTCTGCAGGTCACGTGGTCAATCATCCCTCTTTTCACACCTTCCGAAACATAATCCAACCTTTCTTGGCCATAAATCGTTAGACCTAAAGACGTAATTTGAAGCGACCATCCAATCCAATAACAGATCATCTGCTTTTTCTACTGAATCACCAACAGATCATCTCAGATCACCTCACCTAAGCCGAACCCTCAAAATTACCGTTCTTGTCTAGTAGCTGCCAGCATATCTTCTACATTCAAAAAGTAAGGTTGAGTGGGGTTACCCTTATGATTTTGATAGTCACTGGCCACAGAGGCTCCTTGTACAGCTGTTTTCTCAGGACTCAAGACTAGTATAATATAAATGTTGTAATCCAGACCATAGCCCTTTGTTTCCCCAGAGAGACTTTTTTGTAAGTTGGACACAATGAGGGAAGTCGGACTCATTAGCACTCATTACAATCACTCGTATTCTGGGAAGAAAGTCCAAGTCGGCTCTCAAGAAGAAAACAATGGCATTTCTTTTCTTCTTCGAAGCTCCTGTGTAACAATCTCATACGTTTCATCGTCGTCTCCGCTCCATTTCCATTTGTCTCATTGGCTCTCTTAAGTCTTTAAAGAAGCTGCAAAAGCAATCCCACACAGTCTTTATTTCTTCTCCTTCCCTTTTGGTCCATTGTACTCTCATACAGGAAAAAATGGCCATTTGACATGTCCCGAAGGCCCAAGACCGAATTCCCATTAGGTATCCGCTGTAATAAGCTGCAACATTTTAACCCACTCCGTCACTCATGACTTTTGAAGAGAAGTTTTTTAACCGAGACAGCAAAAAGTGGCAAAAGGAATTTGAGTACGCGCACCGTACACTTCTTCTGAAGCGTTGAGCTAATGTAATATGATCATTCCATGGGTCTTGAGTCTTTGTATTGTGTGTGGTGTACGCTAAAGATTTTTTTCTTTGGAGCAACAGTCTTTTGACTTGACTCTTCTTCTTTCGAAGAAGTACAACTCTCCTGGACAAGAAGACGAGAAGAGATGTGTACAAGTGCAACAACAGTGGAGAAACGATGAAACGACGCTCGGATGGCCCTGTCATACAGACAAGATTAACGCAAGGCAAGAATTAACCTTTGACTGGGCACAGAGCAAGAAAAAAAATATACGAAGGAACAAGCCGCTTTGGTTCTCTATGCAAATGAAATGGCAGGTCCTACAACAAACACAACACAGATGAGATTACAAGCTCAAACCTTGGTACAGGGTGAACGGAATGAACAGGTGAACAAGTAGTTACCAGAGGAAATGTTCGTACTGATCCTTTTCAGCCTTTTGAATAGTCTAATGATACGTTGAAACCTTATCGCATTTGAATATGTATAAATTGGAACATTCAAATGTGATTGTGTGCTAAGGAATGAAACGAACCTTAAAGGAAAAGGTGATTTCAGAAAAAGGTTTTACAGATCTAATAAGACAGACATTTAAGGGAAATCTCGTTCTTGAAGTTTAGACGAGGAGAAGATGAGAAAATGAAAGATGCGGCAACCGGCGAGATGCAAAAGGGATGCCGACTGTCTATAAATTATCTGCAGGAGAAGAGAAGCAAGAGAGAAGAACTCCTCTTGTCCACTTTTCCAATGGGTACAATAGCTACATCTGCAACAAGGAGGCAGATAGCCATCTTGATATAAAAAATTTTTTAGGGGGAAACAACACAACGAATCAAATCACAATTCAACCTCAACTCAACAATGTTTTATTTTTTTTGTAAGAGTCGCTTCATGTTGGAAAGAATTCTATGTGGAATTTTTATCCAGGATCAAAAAAAGAGAGAAAATCCCCGGGTATTTTGGTAGCAAGTACTTTTTTGGAATGAAAGCTGCCTTGCATCGACCGACCCAAGGGGATTTTAATTGTAAGCGCATCATGCGAACAGTTCCAGGTGACTCGTGACACGGAAGATTGGACTTTGTCTCTTCCCGTCTGCTTTATTGCTTTGGTGGAAAAGCGTAGCAAAAGGAAACGCATTCTCGAGTGGAAGAGAAAAGACAGAGCCGGTTTTCTCCTTCTCTCTACCCGAATGATGCATGACGCATATCCCGGGTGATATCACTAGATAGCTTTTCGGGGTGCACAGGATATTTGGTGCTTCCTCCCGAATTTCCTTGTGGGTTTTGTCAAGCGTACTACAACTTAAAGCCTGGGTTACCAAGCAAGGAACGGGAAAGCCCACAGAAGAGTCGAAAATTTCGTACCACGCCACCATAGCCAACATTATTGTTTTCCAACCCTGTTACTGGTTAGCAGGCTTCTAGAACTTTCCTCTTTCATGTGTTTTACCGATTCCGCAAATCGATTCGAAAGATAATAATTGTCAATTATGATTTCCAGGTCTAAAATGTCAATTACACTTTGCAATTGCCTTAATGAAATTGTAAAGGACGACGGAACGAGCAAACGAGCAGCAATTTTTTCATCTACTTGTAAATTGTAATTGCAAGTAGGCGGACAGAAATTGACAGTTGTGGCTTTTGGTACATTTTGAATTAGTCCTTTGCCCTTTTATGTTTCAGAGAGTTAAACTTATACGCTAACGCTGGTGTTTAGCTCATTCAACACATAAAAAATATCTGAATCGGCCTTGCCTGCGCTTTTCATGTAAGTCAAGTGAACTCACCTTTATTGGCTTGCGAATCAATACCGGCTGCGGAGTTCCGGGCCAATCAACAGAGGAAAAAGGCCAACGTTGATTAATAATGGAGACCCCGTCTGAGGTCTGAGCACACAAGGCACGACAGGACAGTCTTTTTTCGCTATATTTTGCTTCATACATCGGAACTTTTTGTGTAAACGCACGTATCTGTTATAAAAAAGTCTTTTTCTTATGATTATCTCGTGCGTTTGGCACGACAAGACGAGAAGAAGGCAAAGAAGGGTCCTTGGTCCTGCTTTCTTATACGAAGAAAGAAAATGGTACGCAGGAGTTAATGTTGATTGGCAAGGGAAATATCGGTAGCGTTCGTGCGTGGCTGGGAGTGACAGGATGTAAAATAAGATCTTCCTCTGGGATATTGACAGGTTCCCCTGGCACGCATCATTATGGGATTCTTCCCACACAGCAGCAAGCCACGACCAACAATGAAGACAACAACAATGCTCCCCAGTCCGTCACCACTTGCCTTATCCTGCCCTTCTTCATTGGGCAATTCATTCTCTCTTCTGATATTCCATTCTGCACATGTGTACACAATTTTTTTGTATCATGTAACGATTGTTCCGGAGCTTTAACTTTTAACATTCTATTCTCAAGTAATAGTGGTAGAAAACCCTGAGTCTCTCAGTTGTCTCAGTTTGAGCTGGAGAATACTACGAGGTTGGGATAATAATCCACTTAAATTACGAGCTTTGCATTTTTTATAAGGGAGGATGAGTATGAAAGTATGAATGCGACTACTACAAAGTCAACACTACTTCAAGTAAGGAATGGAAATGGACACTATGGTTTTGGGCGTCTGGATTTTTGGAACTGATAGAGAAAATAGTGATTATAAAAGCTTGACACCCTGCGGCGGTTGATATTGAATCCCCTAAGGACCATAGCGAATTTTGAGCTTTCAAACCATAAAAAAGACAGGAAGCGGACGATTACGACGTCACAGCTAAAAAATGAGACACGAAAGGTAAGAAGGCATGGCTAATGAATACCTCGATTTATTTTCAAAAAGTTTGACATTTTTTTATAACATGAGTTCTTGCTTTCGCCGTCCAGTAGCTAAAACGACGATAGGAATACGAATAGGAACCACGAAACGACGACGACGAGACGACACAAGAGGGGAAAATATTATAAGAATAAGGTGTATTTTTTGAACTGAGGCAAAGCTAAAGGAGTCGGATACAGATACAGGGACGAGCGACGAAGACACGTCAAGCAGCAAGAAGACGACATTGAATGACGACGAAGGAGCTTGACCCCCTGTGGAGTCTAAAGGCTGTAAGGGACACACAAAAGACTGTGTCGTTTAATAATGTAGCGGATTTTGAACTAGTAATCGGATTAAGGAACAGCCGACGAAGGACGAGAGCATTTTACACTTGTCGTGCCGCGGTGCATCCTCGTTTAATAGTTGGGTAATCAGATGTAATCTGACTGGGGCGAATGCACACATTCACACACTTTTTTGTACACGGCATCCCAACATTAACATTAACATGCATTGGCTATTGGCATTTTTTTGATTTCTCCACGGCATATCCTGCTGCTTTCTCGCCGATGTGATTCCAGGATCGAGTTTTCCTTGCTGTGTCCTGGAATTTCAGAATGATTATGTTTTTACAGAGATTTGCATTTTAATGCTGGCGTGGCATTGCAGAGCATGGGATTTTTGCATTTTTGTTGTTGTTATTGTTGTTGCTGCTCCAGCCGCCGCCGGTGAATTTGATTATGGACCTGAGGATTTTGCTTGTGGCTTCAAGTTTTTGAAACTCTGGTCCAATGATGACAGAAGTGGTTGGTAGTCGAGTAGTCCGGAGTGAGCAGCAGGTGTTTAATTTTTTAGAGGCATGTGGGAGGCCTTATGTCATCATAACTCATTCCCGTCCACCTGAGCGAAGGCGGGTCTCTCATACGAACGGCGCACCAGCCAACTCGGCCCTGGGCCCGCAACTGACACATCCCACTGGAGCCATGGCCGCCTCCCAAACACAATTTGACTCCTTTGGCCTCAGATGGAGACTCTTGTGGCCACAGCACAGCTTCGGCTTCTCTCCAGGAACTCCTCGCTTCTGGAGAACTATTCTTCTCCATGTTTTCTGCTTTCCCATTCTACTCCTACCAGTTCAGTCCCAGCCAGCCGTTGTTTGAGATCTCTTGTACTCTTTTGATGTAATCTTCCATTCAGTTTCATGCTGAGCTTCTACGTGCTCGTAAAAGGAAACTCAACTGCACTGCTTATGCTTGGCATGAAGGATAACGTGATTTTGTTTGAGCCATGCTTCTCTGCTTCAAGTTCAATGCAATGATGACGAGGATGTCTTCACACCATTTTCTTGTTGGCGTACGATATGACTATTATCCTTACGGCTTCTAATTTTGGCTATGATTTTTGCAAAAATCGCTGTCTTAATTGCTATAATAATAATAATATATATATACAGTATGGTATTGAAAGATTTAAATCAGGAGTCGATCGTCGTCCGTCGTCGTCATGAGTGCTTCTGAATGAGAGTGTACAGAAGGAAACCGCTCGGTGAGCAAATGTTGGGATTTGAAAGAGTCGGATAAGGAACAGGGCCGGGTCAGGTTGGAATGAGTGTTGTCCATTGCGTTATCATAGGAAGGAGACGAACGAGGTGATAGAGAACAAGTTCCCAAACAGCAATTAATATTAGGAATGATTCTAACTAATGAGAGTCACTCGGGAGACAGGAGAAGACCATGTGAGAGCTGTGGAAAGAGATGAAATGGACAAAGGGAATCTTGACTTGTTTCTTATAGGAGTTTTGAAACGTGTTTGTTCTGTTGAGACGACGACTGAGTTTGGTCAGTGACAAGAAGGGCAAGCCACTCGGTCAATGAGAGTCATAAATTAGTGGCGAGGACGAGAAAACAGGGGCAATAAAACTGCCACGGCGTAATGTACTCCCATCCCGAGCATGGTCCGTGTTCCTGCCATTCTCTCCCTTGTTCCGCGATAAGGAAACTAGGCTAATTTTTCAAAAGACGACTCACCTGTGCCGTAAGACTTCTTCTCCAGAGGACCAGACGAAGACCTGTTCTTAAAGTTGAAGAGCAGATACCCGTGCACACTGCAGACCGACCGGCAATAGTATATTTCTACCGAACATGGTGTACGGTGTGCAATGCACATCAAAACCAACAAGATAAAAGTACACAGAGACAAATGCACTGGACATCAACAACACTGTCTTACTGTCTTCTCCTTTTGCATTGTTGAGATGAGATGCTGTCCACTGTGTAGTATAATTTCTAATGACATCAAAGTACAAGCCACAACTTTATAGAATCACCTTCTCCATTCTCGACTATTCCTATTTGGTTTTGTAACGACTTCAATGCATAAAGTAGAGGAATCAGGGAATGAATAAGGCAACACCAAAAACACCATTTGGACCCTTGATTCCTTTTCTTTGCAATAACAATCTGCCTACAAGCATGAAAATCTTGGAAGCAATCAACTCAGAAAGGGGTCTCTTGTCTCATTGCCATGAGTCGAATTGTCCACCGTAATGAGCCGACGAGCCCGTTTGCTTATTCTTGTTCCCATCCCTTTCAACTATTTACTTTAAAGACGACGGACATTTTATTATATGAGGACAATTCTTCAAGTCTGCCTTGTTCATACGATGTAGCAGCTAGCAGCATATCCGTCAAGAATGCAGTCGGGAGAGACGATTAGACTCAAGTGTTATTCTTGTTTCATCATGCTAATCGTCATGATGGGTGCTTCCAACGAGACAAGAAGCATTCTTCACTCCCTGACACGGTCATTGTCCATTCACCCGGGGCCATCAAGGCAATTTGTGTGAACAATAATCCAGACTTTTAGTTTGCATTCACCAAGCTTGCCCTTCTCTTGTCTTACATTCACGATATTCATTCCTCCTGACGGATTGTCCACTTTTGATGTCCATTGTAATCTTGTGGATTAAATATCCGTTGCACATCATAATCATCTTGGACAGTATAAACGATCCTTCGATTACACGGAATGATTTCATCATTGCCAATTGTTGCTGTTTCTTCTCCCTCCCTCCTCTTCCGAAAAATCCCATGTTTCCCAAAGGAGAAAGGAAATGTCCAAAATTGGTACTACAAGCACGTTTACCCCAAAAATGGAGAAAATGTATTGGTCTGTTATTTGAATGTAGTCCATTGGCATTTTGGTGGAAAAAGGCATCTCTTGAAACCTTAAACCCTTATGGATAATAATAATATTGTAGTATAAATGTAATGGTGAGAACTGAGAACAGGTCTCAGCAGTTTGCCTCAATTTCTATTTAAAAACATCGTTCCAGAGACATCCAGACAAGTCTGTTCAACTGGGACGATGTGCCTTCTGCCTTTACGATATGACTATTGTCATTGTTGTACTACTTTATTTAATGCGTGCACACAGAGCGACCCTCAAAAGTCATAACGCTTCGCGTCACAAAACTACGACCACGGTTTTTCTGGTTACATTTTATACACCGCATTCCAAAGGCTTACGGTCACACAGTCACACTCTCTCTGTTCTGTTCAGTGTTCAGTGTGTCTTTATGTTCCATTTCCTTAGTGTGCATGAACCTTCGTTATAATTTAAATATAACTTTTCGTGTGTGGACAAAGGGTCTTAGAGTGACAATAGGGACTTGTTCCAAAAAGCGGATTTTTGAGGGCTATTGACATTTGCTCAGTGTGTGTGTGTGTTCTCTCGGGTTTTTGGCTTTAAATCCTTGTATCTTGTCTACTTTTATGAGACAGAAAGAAGTTATAATAATGCAGGAGTTTAGGGTAGAAAATGGCTTATTTTGCGTTCTCATTTGGAAGCTTAAAAGTACAAGGCACGACTTTGTCTCCAGAAAAACGCTAAGCTAAGGAGCAAAAGCACTTGGTCTTATGGAAGAGAAAAGGCAGATCATAATAATAATGGAAGTCGGCAGGACTGGGTAGGCTTTTAAGTAGATGCATCTCTTGAGAGCACGGCGGACGCGGAATTGCCACAAGAAGCTTTCAAAATGTCAGCTCAAATTAATGAGGTGTCAGATGTGCTGATAGAATTCCAAGCGAGATGTTGCGCCTTCCTTTTTTGAGTCCCCCGCAAGACCGCAATAAAGCTCAGGTTGCTCGTTTTCTCGGGCACGATGACTCCCGTATTTTTTGCGTGCGGATACACACCGGCGAAACCGGCAAACTTCTCCTTTGACTTTACCCGCATGCACAAAACTGCTTCGGATGGAAAGTTTTCCTTATTCATGGCCTTTTCTCTCCCATTCTCGCAATGTAATGGCTCTTCCCTCTTTTTTCTATCAAAAAAGGGTTCAAAGGCGGAAGGTTGAGTAGGTGCCCTTAAAAAATTCACGAACGTCAATGTACAAGGCAAAACACCATCCTTCCTTCCCAACATTTCCTTTTCAAGAATAAATGTAGTAGTAAACCAAACGAAAAACACATTATTCCTGAATCGTGTATATCACGACGATACGTTATTACGTTAGCAAAACCATCAGAGAATTTCAGTTACAATTACGAAACGCTTTCTAAAATAAGAAGTAGAAGTAAGGAATGAAAAAAGTATACAATTAAAAAGATAAAAGCAAAGTAGTAATAATAATAGTAATAATAATAAACAATAGAAGAGAACTTGGGGGTTTTTATGTGGTTATATGCATGGTGCATGTTTGACATTCGTGAGATTTTCGTTGACTTCCTCCTGCGTCTGTGACTGTGCCGAATCCACTGTGTGATCTGTTATCAAGGGAGTTTTGGTGACATGTTACGCGTAAAGTAAAGCTGCATTGCAACCTTCGAAAAAGATGATTATTTACTCGAGTGAGCGACCTGTCAAACGCACGCAGGGGAGAAAAGAGGTGCAGTCGCAAGGAAGTCTGCCAACCCGGGTTTTGAACTAACATCGGGCACAGAGCAAGCGTCGCTCATCTCCGTCGTCTGGAGTCTATCGACCCGGAGAGCTAACGTTCAGCCCAAATCGCCGTCTCCATCAAATCAAATGCCCATGACAATCTGCCTTAGCTCCATCACCCATATTCCACCAAAAAAGAACCGCACTGGGAATTGGATGAAGTTGAAGCTCTCCTGTTTTCAAATTCCCTGGGGATTATCCATCCCAGTGTTACATTCTCGGCGGGTAATGATTGGTTTGCAAAATGCAAATGAAGACAGCACAGCGACGATATGATGCAAAATGAAGTGCTATATTACAGAATACGAGAGGCGATATACTGGATTATTTAAATTAGAATGAATATACTGCAAGACGAATTGAACACTTTGGACAGAAAGATGATGTGGCTTAGGGAAAACTGCGTCTGGATAGATTCGCTCGCGTCAAGGAGGCAGAGGAAACTCGACTTTGACATGACTTGATCCGACTGACGGGAGAAATGGATCAGACGGCCCGCTCAAGATTTATTTCCCAATCATCCATCAATACTCGTAGGAGCAGGAAAAAACGAAGCAAAGGTTGTTCTTCTTCTTTAGGTTTTGCCTGTTTTGCTTGCACATTGCTCGCACCAAGCCAAAGTAGTATAACGTAGAAGAAGAAGAAGAGATTTAAAGCCTGTCCCACAAGTGCTTTTTGGGAACAAGACACATCTGATGACTGACACGGTGGGGCCTTCTCCATGGCTTAGGTCAACATGTTGTTACCTAATCTTCCATGTATCCTCTGCTGTGAGTCTCTTCTCACTCTGCCCGCCGTCATCATTCTCCCTGTCAATCTCCAACCACGTCACGAGTGAGACAGCCGTCTGTACAAAGACTCTTAGTCATTTGTCATATCGCCACTTGGAAGGATTTGGGGCAGGAGGTCTGTGTCATCCACATGGTCACACTCTCTGGAAACTCATCATTTGTCTCATAATCTCGTGTATCTTGTACTTCTTCATTCCATTTGACAATTTCGCAATGATTAGTGATTTTTATGAGGTCCACCAATCATAATACTCGAATAATTGTGCATTTAGTACATCAGAACATGATTACTTTTACCACTTTTACAAGCATAGATAATGAAAGTACAGAAGTACAGATAAAGAAACAATCCTCATCAATGTTGGCCTTTGCTCCCGTGCTCGTTTGACCCACATATACAATTTATTATGTATAGCCTTTATTTGCTAATCACATTATTACTAATAAAAGCTTATCCGGAAAACTTGTTTTTGCTCCTGGGCTCTGCTCAAGCTTTATCGACACTTTGATAATTTTTTTGATCCAGTAACTTATGGTCTGCTCGTCCGCTCCCTATGCAAAAACTGCAGTGTTTTATGACAGGCTGCACATATACAATTTATTATGTATAGCCTTTATTTGCTAATCACATTATTACTAATAAAAGCTTATCCGGAAAACTTGTTTTTGCTCCTGGGCTCTGCTCAAGCTTTATCGA